>JAQIXS010006568.1:0-10495 GCA_034700785.1 Rossiulus vilnensis | reverse complement strand
ATACAGTTTGCATTTTTTTTAAAGAATAAAATTGTGAACGGCTATTAGTCGAGATTCGCCTGCAGGGGTCGCTGAGATACAAAAAATCTTACAATTGCGCTAAACGGGAGTGAAAAAGTTGTCAACGAATTTGAACTAATACTCAATCCAGCAAAAGTATAATTACTGCGAGTTCATAAATGCTGCCAAAGGGAAGAAATGGCATGGCTTCTAGCAAGGCCAATAAAAACACGTTTTTATAGTACAGTTCAGGGGGGATTTGGGGTGGAGCCAGGCACCGTGTAGCATCAGGTCATACCAATGTCACTTTTCAATGACCCATTGAAAAAAAATTCAAAATAAGTTGAAGCTCCATTGAATTCAATTCAACTTAGTACCCAACTGTAAGCAAGGATGTGCAATGTGGTTGGGGGTTACAGCATATGTAGGGGGTTAGGTATTTATGGGCACCTGTATCAGTTCTGGGCATCAGTATTAATTCTACACTAGATTTTATTTAAAGTAACAAAAAAAGTAAATAATAACAGTAATTTCAGTTTTACTGAACACACCCACGCTTTTTAAATATAATTTCCTGAAATGTCTTTTTCATGAGTTTTTTTAATTTAAAAAAAATTAATTTCTATAATAAAAATAGAGGAATGTGAATATGATTAGACAAACATTTTGGAATACAACCGATAAAGTGTACGTAAACATGCATGTATTATTCGTTCTTCTTAAAAACCCATGGATTGATCCGTAAACTTAAAGATGGGAACAAATAATACTTGTAGGCTACATGCACGTTTATTTAAAAATATATTTTTAGACTTTACCTAAAATTTAAAATTAAGTTTTAAATGCTTCAATTAAATGCTTTATGGCAAAAGAATATTTGATAGTTTCATTTCAACACGATCTGTTGAATCTGTATTCCAATATACAGTATGTTTTATATTTTAAAATATTTTGAGAAGGGGTCCATAACTAAGCTTTTCGAGACTTTCCAAAGGGGTCCATTGCACACACACAAAAAAAACGAAAACAGAAAGGAGTAATTTTCATTAAAAAATTTCAGTATTGTTGATTAAGTCACAGATCAAAAAAAATATTTCCCTAATTGGGCAATAGATATCCAGGTATTATTTTGTTCATGATAAACTTAAGCATTCGCTTTTGGAGGTATGAAACCCCCAATCGGTAGCCACTCTCAAAAGATGTTCCTCTTGCAAGGTGCAATTGCACTAGATCCCCTCTGGAAAGGGGTGGCGCCCTCTACGGCGCTCGTGCCGCCAGTTCACCAGGTTCCTACCACTGTAGCAGAGTCGCCCAGGGACAAACTGGGTTAAGGATGAATCAGCTTCCCAGCCAAATTAAAAACGATAAAAAGGACGATTAGAGCACATCCCCCACCCTGGGCCATATTAGGCGCCTGAAAATTCGACTGTTTCATTAATAAAACAGCTGAGTTTGCAGTGCGGAAGTGAACTCGTTCACCAAGAGACCTTCCTGGAGGCGCTAGGCCTCTGCCCTTAAAAGGCAAACTAACCTAATTTTGGGAAAAAGTAAACGCCAGGTTTGCCTTTCGTTTGGCCAGCCTTGGCTCGACCTTTGGTCAGCCTTGCCAACTTGATTGGCCATTTTTTATTTTAATGTTTTAATTTTTATTTTAATAGTTTTCTTGATAAATTTGTTCTTTGGTTCTAATGTATATTTCCCTTAATCATCTATTTCTACTTCATTATGCATCCTTAATTTGCATTCATAATTACATAATTGACTTACAAAATGCATAAATACAGGCTTATGCAGTATTTATGGAGACACGAGCACAGCGATTAGTGTATATTTAATAATTAATACAGGAAATGCATTTTACGAAACCGTACTTCTATTACTGCATACTGCAGGATATACTGTATTCTAACAAGAATGAAGTAACGAAATAAATAAAAAACATTTAGAAATTGAACTATAGAACTTTCTTGTTACAGAAATACATGTAACTGCACTGGTAAAAATTACTAGAAATCACTAGTAATTTCGTTGCACACCTGTATTTTCTAATTATCATCTGTCAATTTGAATTAATTATGCTAAATTATATTTAGTGTACAATAAAATGAGTTTTCTCTATTTGTATTACTACAAAATACCACATTAATTCCAATGTGAATTTGGTCAATAAATGATAAGTCATAGTTAATAAACAGTAATTTTACTCAAAATCACATTTTTTCGTAAATAATTCAGCAGTGGCTCCTCTAATTATTTGGCAATAACTATCTGCAACACACCGCCATATTTGTTTTTATTGGGTACTAGGCTATGCTACAGCAATGTACTGCAATGATCTCAAAAGCAGTGAGCTTTGCTATTTAAAAACCATCATTAACTTACTGTATTTTTTAAATGGGAACAGACCATGCCCTTGACCTTTGCCTCATATCCGGTACCGCGTTAAAAATGGCTTAAAACCCAATTTCTCAAAAATAACCGGAGACCTGATGACACATTTTTCGGCCTGCTAAACAACGTCAATTAGCGCTAGCACGCACAATAAACAAAAGCACATCTGCATAAGAAAAGAAATTATACAATCAGTCGATCATGACATTCATCAGCAATAGAAATAACTTGACCTAATTTAAGAGAATAAAGCTTAGTTGAGGGGTTTCATGATACAATCAAATACTATAATTCAAGATGTTTGTTAGTATTTACGTCATTCAATCGGTGTTGCTGTACCCGGCCAGTATTACTGTCAGTAGTTACACCTATTAGAGCAGAGCTACTATTTTAATGTCTGCGCTAATAAAATGCACCTTAATGACAGCTATTTTCACACATGCATGGTTGAACACATGCAAATTGTTCAACCAGTTGAAAATTTGCTCCTGGTTGCCAAGTTTTGATTTTTTATGATGCATTAAAAAAACTCATGATTTATAAAATTTTTGCTAGATTTGTAGTTTCCCAGATCGCTCTGATTTTTAAAAAAAATTAAAGCCATAATCACGCGAATCTGAACCCATGCATTTTCGAGGCTAAAACAGCATGTAATTAAATATAATTGAAATAAAGTACATGTAACGTCCAAAACACAATTTTATTTATAAAAAGATTGGACAAGAGAACAATTTTTCGGTTAATTTGAGCGAAGAATCTCATTGGTCTTGGTATTTTAATATTCAAGAAGTAGGACTGTAGGTTACCTTGATACTTTTCAAAGTCAAAAAAATGCGAAATAAAAAATCCGGGTAGTGGATATTTTGCGTTAATTTAGGAGAAGAAATTCGTGAATAAAAACATTTATTGCTTTATACTAAGTACATGTAAAAGGATCTACGTGTAATTAAAATATTTGAAGTAGGCCTAACCACCCAGTTAACACTGCCTCATTTGTTCTTCTATATCCTGGTTTCTTCGCATCATGAACTATTTTTTCCATTATAATAACCACTATTAAGGCATAATAAAGAGATAAATGGCTCAGCTGGTCATTTTCGTAAACAATAGGGCATAGACATAACATAGTTCTGTTCAAGGTCAGTTATTCATCAAATAATGAAATGCCTAATTTGAATATGATTGACATTTTGCAGAATGCTGTAATCATATGAATTTATTGCAGATTTAATTGCAGTTAATAGATTTATTTCTGAAAATGATTATATTAAAACAAATTGGTCATTTCAAGTTGTTTAACAATAAAACTCAATAAAATTTATGTTAGAATCAATAGAAACTTGAATACCGACAGTAGTACTAATGATAATGTGTCTCAAACGATTCATTAATACCGTCAATATTAATGTTTTTTAATTAAATATACAGTGCACAAAAAATCACTAAGGTTTAATAGCAAATAAATAAATAAAACATTTTCATAGCGGATTTTTAAAAGACTGAACAGACTGACACTGATCTATTGTTTTATTTTTATTTGAGTGTTTATTTCACGACACATGGTATAAACTGTTAATTTTTTAAAAAAATATTTAAATCATCTAAATAAAATTTCACTCTTTGTCGTTTCCTGTCTGTAATCTGATGCTTAAAAGGAAGCTTGAAAAAAAAATAACATCAAATTCCTTTTTTTGCCATAAACTGTAAAGCTGTACCCAGATTGAAGATTTATATTCAAAGTATCATTAAAAGCCCTATAAAGTTTTAATTTTACTTAGCAAACTCCTCACATTTTTTGATAATGTCACGCGTGAGAAGACAAGGCAACTGAAATACCATATTTTTACGAAGTAATTGAGGATGAAATGAGAAAAACGTAGGACGCAAAAAAATTAAAATAATGACACCTGACAGAAAAATAAACGTCACTGTGTGCTCTGATTACTAAAACGGAAGTGAAATGCATCCTAACAGATGTTACGCATGGCATCACATTTAGTAGCACCTATCTGGCCAGGGATTTGCATAAATTACGTGCCCCTGTCAGTTTCCCTACAAAAATTAACCGTGATAAAAAAGGCGGTCATAAAGGGCAATAAGACAAAATAAAAACATTTGTTTAAATATGTAAAACGTACGGCTTTAAAAGAATTCCCTGATATAAATATCATAAAATAAACACAGTCTTTGTTTATCTAAAACTAACCCAACATTTTTGTTTTATTAAATAATTACTTTGTTCAAACAAAATGCAATTTTAAAACTGGATGAGCAGTGCAAAGTGCAATTTCAAACAGAATTGAAGTTTTCTTGGCAAATGCAATGTTCAAATGTACATGTAAATAATTTGTAAATGTATTTTGACATGCTTGATTTTTTTAAATAAGCTACTGCTTTGTTGAAATGAAATGCAATTTTGAAACTGGATGAACAGTGCTACAGCTTTTAGTGCAATTTGAACAGAATTTAAGTTATGCTAGCAACTACAGAGTTCAAGTGCAAATAATTTGCTTATTTATCTTGTGTTTCCTTGCACCTGGTGTCAATTTGTTTAACATCTGAAGTCAAATTTCCTTATTAAACTAAGACATGTTTCAATAAAGAATACGGTAACGTCACGTTTGACATTCCCACATAACATGATGTCAAAACGTCATATAGGGTCAATTTATCTCATTATCATAAATACATAAAAATGACGTCATGTGAGAAAAGTTATCAGTTCAATATATTGCATGTGCATGTATTTATGAATGCCGTTCTATGGTGAAGTATTTTTTAAAAAAAGGTTATTAAATTAGAAAAAAATACGACCAATAAATGAACTCTTTGCTTGTCAGAATGAAATCCACTCAAGAAAATGACTTCAAATAACGTCATATTTTGCTTGGAATAACACCAAGGGGAAGTGGTTCTTAGCATCTACCATGATACAAGATTAGACGTCAAGTCCATGATAATTGTATTTTATGGGCGGCTCTAAAATTCGCTATTAAATTGAAATACAATAAAACGCTCAAACAAACGTTTAACTGGTCTGCTTTCGCTGGTTTAGCCAGTCTTAAATGACGATTAACTTTAACAGAAGCTCAGTGAAATCAGCCAAAAACATTTTTCACGTGAATTTCAGCTTACCCAAATCCAAATGTTTCATTTGATTTTGGGTCAAATGAACCAAGTTTTGGGCAAACAGCTGATTAACATTTTCAGGAAATTCCAAAACCTTACCATTTTTCTAGCTGACAGATGTTGAAGAAACCCCGTACCATGAGGTACGACTCACGAGATGAGGGTCACGAAGATAAAAAGGTGGAGACGGACGTAGGCGAGTGACCAGTGCGAACGTCCAGCCTCTTCCGCCTGCTCCTTGGTCGCCCTCAAAAAACCTCAAAAATCGCTTAAAATGCCATCGCAAAAAAAGGCAAGGTCACTCGCTATAGCGTCATAGATCCCTGTTTCAAAGTGTTTGACCTAGTCACATTACAGAAGGGGTCAAGACCAAAACCTTCGAAATCACCCTTCCAAACTGGGCCAGTTGTCCAATGCACTCAAGGGGTTAACTTTACAATACTGATGATTAACCTGGCACAATCTTCTTGTTTACCTTTGATAATCGACTTATCGTAATTAATATTCATTGAGAGGTCATCTAAATTAGCTCATCCATCGGTGACCCATTTAGGATTATAGATAAAACGAGGATGAAAATGCCCTGATAATAACTATTTCAATGCAATTTTAATGGGCTGGTAACACCCTGGATAGCAGCGCCATCTAGTGACAACTTTGTGCAACTGCATGGGATTCTGAAAAATTTTCCAAGAAAATGTCATCATATTGGATTTTGCACCATGTTTACAACATGACCTTGGTTATGTTCTATGACACGTTTATGGATTATCTGAATTAAATACATAATTATAGAAATGGAAAAATTGTAAGAGATAGCAATAATGTAACATTAGGCACTTAGTTGCAGCACAACAAAATACTGTATATAACAATAAAAATAGTACCTTTGTAAAATACGAAAAGTACAACATTTAACACTATTTGAATACAAATGGTATGTGGAAACATTTTAACAAAATGCATTGTAAAACAGTGCCATTTAGGATCAATGTTTGAAAAAATGTTTTTATAGCTGACTCGTGTTAATGACCTTATTCATTCATGTAACTACACGTAGCTAATATCAGTTGGAAACAATATCAGTTGGTTTTGGTAAATACAGAAGTAGTTTTATGAACTTTTGCTTCAAGAAAACTCTTTTGCTACAAATGTTTTGGAAAAACACAAAAGTTTACTCAAACTTTTGTTAATGTGAACTTTTTGATTTATGCTAATAACGTCATCCTTCATGTAACCACACACAGTCAATACTACAATTAAAAGTCGTTTTTTTAAACTAAAGTCGACTTTTGAATTTAGTGAATATAAAAGTAGAGGTCAACATTTGTTTTAAGAAAGCAAGCTAGTCATGAGTTAAAACTACATTTTTCACTGGTTTACTCAAATTCATTATAAATCGCCAAAGCTGAATTTTATTTTCATAGTTTGTCAAGCTAGTCAAACAAAATGTTTGCGTTTCATTACCCGATTTTATCGTACAGTTTTCACACGCATACACATATACACAAAACACATTTGCAAACGTGCCAACGTACTTTTTTTAAAATCATTGTTTTAGTACGAAGAGTAGGTTCTCAGGGCTTACAATTTGCCGGCTTAATTTCGCTTAAATTAGTAGTAATTATGTACAATTTGCCTAATGCTAACATTTCAGCTAAAGAGCCGTGCATTTGATGCACACGAGATATTCTCAGAAATGCAGAGAATAAAATTTAAAACTAAAAATATCCCCCTGATATATTAGGGCGTTTCTAAATCCATCTAATCTGTCTGCCATTGAACATGCCCGCAGAATGTTGGGATGTATTTCAAAATATAAATAACTGATATGTGACAAAATATTCTAAAAATGTACACATTAATATACCAGTAATATCATGAATTGGGACTCTTAGTATATTATGTAATATAATATACTAATGATGTTGAATGCGAAATATTTATCCTGACATACTGTATGATATACAATAGTTATTAAAATAGTTTAACATAAATGTCAGAATATATTTTAGAATAGTTTGCATGCAATATAATTTCAGGTACATCACATAATATACTAAAAGCCCCCATTCATGATATTTCTGGTACAATGGGTATAGTTTTTAGAATATTTTTTTACATTATTTTTTATATCTTGAAATGTATCCCAACATCATGTGAGTGGAGGTGCCTTATAAAACACGTAAAAAGCAATATTTTACTGAGCTTTCCTGTCATCTTCAGAATGTCATTAGCTCATCGATGAACTTAGAAACGCTCTCCTAAAACCCAATTCAAATCCACTTTCAACTTCATGTGAAATTAATTTGAATGCAGTCCTCAAAACCTTGAATTTCCACCGTAAAGTATTTTCTCCACACTGATCGAATTAATTCACAACCAAAACAGCCTATCGATATTTCCTAAGAATTAAGGGTATATAGAAAGCTTTGTAAGCAGTGAATAAATTACACGAATAGCCAGCTAGGAGCTCATTTGCAGCCAACTTTGCACCTTACCGCTATTTTCAATAAATACTTTTTCACGCTCGGCGGCAGGGGGCGCCACTGGGCGCGCCGGAAAACATGGCATCCGGTCAGCATTTTTCGTCATTTTCATGATTTTTGCAATTCGATGTGGTCGATGGTCTCTTGACGTTTAGTATCTCACAACGTCAGGATAGGACGCATGATCCAAATCACGTCCAATGAAAATCACCTTTGATGAAGATCATTATCAAGATCCATGAAAAAATGGCCTCCTCAAGGCCTCTAAAACATGGCGTTTTGAGGGAATGTTCAATGAAAATGGATGAAGAAAAGCTCGTTTTAGCTCTTGACGTGATTGGCTATCCAATCAACCGTGTATGCGATGCGGTGATAAATCCCTGGCTGATTTTGTTGGGCGCATGAAAAGCCAGCTGACACCAGTCCCACAAGGTGCCAGACCCCGAACCGGTTGACCATCAGAGGACCACCGGAATCCCCCTGAAACGAAAAAAACAAAAACGGTTCCATCGATTATTATGACACACTCAAACCAATGTCGTGCTAAGGATAGGACATCAAATAGTTTAGTAAAATAATCCTAATAATATTCCAAAAACTTATCAATGACCCTTACATTAGTTGAGTAACTTTTTAAGGACGTAAACCTGTTTTAGTTATTTCGAATACATTTAGCAATGGGTTTTATCAGAGTTGTCAATGTGTTTGTCTAAGTGGGACATAGTTTTTATTTAAATTTATTTTCAATGACTTAAATGTTTTCCGCATAATAAAAAAAAACACTTGCACGTATTTTCAAGAGCAAACATATTGTTGCTATGGCATCAAGTCGTATTTTTGTGTTGTAAAAAATAAACAATTTTGATATCTTTCTAAACTGATCAATTTGTGAAAAAAGTTTAAAAAAATGTACATAAGTTTAGAACTGCACAATATTGAAAATTATTGAAGCTTCAAATTTATGAAAATATTTTTTTAAAAAAAGCATTTGACCTGCTTTCACACCAGTTTACAAAATTCCCCAACAGATGGCGTACTAATTGTCCACTATGGCGGGCAAATGAAAATCTAGATGGCCTAGTTTTTGGCCAAAACAGTAGTTATTGGATGCCTCCAACAAAATAACTTTGGGCACATTTAAAATATGGATTGTGGCTCCCTCTACCAACAAAATATCACAACAAAATGCAAATGGACGTTTTTTTTTTTTGTTTTTTTCTCAAATTGACCAGTTAAAGAAGATATCAAAATTACGTATTTTTTTTACAACACAAAAATACGACTTGATACCATAGCAACAATATGTTTGCTCTTAAAACATTCGGAAAACATTTAATTCATTCTTGTTCCTCCCTAGGATGTTAATAAATGAGACTTGTCTATCTCATTTTTAATAAATTTTCCAAAAATGTTGTTAAACATAAGGCAATATTTTATTTTATTTTTATTAGTTATTTAAATTTACAGCTACTAGTTCAGAGGAATCGGACAAAAACTGATTTCAAAAGTTGTTTTGCTATTTTTTTTTGCACCAAATACTCGCTAAAAGTAGTTCTAGCTGGCAAAATGGGCCATTTACACTATTCTTGATCTCGTAAATTGAGGATAACTAGCTAAAAAACGTTGCTAAGTTCTCCGTGTTTTGCTCTACTTACCTGACAAGAATCTTTTCCACCTCCTCGATATCCGGCACAAATCATTTCCGGATAAATTGTGACTCCGATTCCTTTGTCTTTGTGCCACACTTCGCACAGGCCGTTGGAAATGATGGGAACATCGACCACTTGAAGGGCACTGGGCCTGAGCTTGGACCCTAGGGCGCAAAAGAAATCCATTGAAACACTGACTAAGTAAATCGAACTCACCTAAACTAATTCCGATGATTTTTATCTTGCGCTAGATCTGCTTGTCCTTAGTTTTTTGTAGTTCTAAGAAAATAAGTGGGTTATTTTATGCCAAATATGTTACGAAAATATCCTCTTAGAACTGGAAAAACTAACTAAGGACTAACAAATTTAGCCGAAGATCATAACGCTGCAGTAGTTGAAATGTTTTATGAAATAATCACCTAAATGTTTTCCTTTATTAAATGTATTTAGAAACAACGTTTGTCTTTAAAATCTAGTAAAAAAACTTATTTGTGATTAATTTTTTTTGCAAACATTTAGTTTAAACATTCCCTTTATTAACCACTTTCATAAACAAACAAAAAAACGAATTGAAAATATGGAAAAATCTATATTGTTATTAATTTGTCCAAGAAAAAGAAATTCTCTATCTTTTTTTCACCGAATAGACAAACGAAATAGCGTTTTCCTGGGGGATGGAATTTTTTTAGAAAAACTAAAAAAAAAGTTATAAATTATTTTCCAGATTTTTTATTCGTTTATAATTTTTCATTGATTTCTTTCGGACAATTTCATTTTTTCATTATTTCATTTATTTATTTAATTATTTATAATGTTTATAGCGGTTTTTTTCCCATG
>JAQIXS010006567.1:0-10497 GCA_034700785.1 Rossiulus vilnensis | reverse complement strand
ATTCATACACCTTTTAAACTTTTTAAAAAAATTTATTTTGTGACTGATTTCTTATGTTATTCAGCATACAACAGTGTACCTATCTCTGCAAATGATAAAATTACTTGCTCTGTGCATTAAAGTACTTTCCAGAAACTATACGATCTATCTACAAAAAAATAAAAAATAAAATAAACCAACACGTACAAATCTAAAATGACAATTGGGACGCTTTCAAAATTTTATTTTGAATTTTAATACAATGCATGCCAAATTTTTTAAATGGCACATCCATCTAGCATCTTTCAACCTAAAACATTTTTAACGAATAAAACTACTGTGTAGCATTGATATTATGCAATGTGTAATTTAATCAGCATTACCACACTGCAAATCCAGTCTTAATAACAGACATATTTCATGTCTTAAATTTAAAATGGCATCTTAATCTAAGATGTTTTTGTAATTTCAGTCCTTCTAAGTGTTTAAGTTGAAAAAGATGGACGTTTTAAGACATTTTAAATGGCTTTAGTTGATTTCAGACACATTAAACATATTAAATTAGCAAAACACTAAAAATGACTCAAGGTTTATTTTTTCACATTAGGCAAATTCTATAATTAAATAGTTTTTTATTGATACAATACATTTTTATCTTTCACAACAATTAATCATGTGAGAAAGTGAGGTTCACCAATGACATTATTTTAATTCCTAAGTCCTTACTAAGTGTGTAGGCATTTCGATGTGGCTCATAATTTTGTGCAGGTACTTTTTGCATAAAAAGACGGCTTTATCCTTTGCAAAAATAATATTACAAACTTAAAGAAATACAGGCATTTATTCCTCAGAGTATTCTAAAATAATAACAGAATTCTTATAGTATGTAATACCATTTTTGTAAGACTTCAAGCATGTAATTTTGCTGTCTTGATCACTTAGATTTTTTAAATGTGGCTGGCACTTTAATAATAAATAAATTGAAACATCCATTATTTTAATAGATAATAAATGTGTTGGATCATTGCTATCAACACTAAAATATAAAGAATTTATATATTTTTAAAAATTTAAAACTGCAAATACAATTTCCTGTTTATGTGTCTGAAATTCAGCTATTTCAGCACCCCTTTTGCTGATGACTCATTTCCTGCTTTCTGCTGAAAAGCAAACACCACTTCTAAGTTTTGTAAGACAATCAGCCATTTTGTTAACAGTCCCAATTTCGTGCTCTAGTGCAATTTTAATTCACAGAAATCCGATTTTAAAGAGTTATTTAATGGCTGCAGCATGAGAAGTGTTAATGAAGTATGCTGGCAGGAAGAAAATCGTCATTCTCAGATATAAAAGTGGCAATGAGACATCTAGATGTTTTACAAAGTGAATTCAATGTGCTTCAAGAATTGCATACCAATTCAAATGCTTGTAATACAAGTTTCAAAATATTCAACAAAAGATTTGAAGAATATGTAGATATCAACAAGAACACTAAGATCCAGTATCATACTGAGATCCACTGAGATCAAGTGTTCAGCTCAATAAATTTGTAAGTACCTTCAATATTATTCTAGCTTAAAGTCTAAATTAAACTCAAAACATACAAATAATGCATGTAAATATATTTATATATAATAGGTGATACTTGAGTTTAACAAGATGTCAAACACTAGCAGATCTGACAGACAAATGACATTCAACTCATTCATTGAGAAGTTAAGTCGATGGATAATAATGTCGACTTGAAATGGGCCTGATGCAATGGGCTCAAATAAATATTCTAGACCATAGAAAAATGTAAGAACCCTTTATTAAGATTAAAAAGGTTTCAAGTTTCTTAATGTTAATCATTAAAAAAATGTTTTGCAGTTGCTGACTCAGTATTTTATAAATAAGGTTAGTCATAGCATTGAAAGCCACTGTTCAACCTTACAAGCTCATTGTCTTGTAATCTTTGAAGATGAGGACCTGCTGCATTTATAAATGGCAAAGGTAATGTGATGGTAACATTCGAAGATGATTTGTCTGTTTTTAATTTAATGGATTCCTTAATGGCAGCTTATTTTATTCAAGACTAGAATTATTCTGCTACTTACTGTGTTGCAAAGTACTTTACTTAATTCAACACTCACTAGAGAGCAATTAAAAATGGTTGTTTTGCAAAGATACTTAAAAAACTTAATGCAGTGTAAATTAACATACATTAGCAATAATTTTGTCAAATTTATTTATTCCGAATAGTTGTTTACTTTAACGTTAGATGCGTTATAATTAGCATTGTCACAGCGTGTCATTTGAAACAAATCTGCAAACATTTTGAATATTGTTTAATTCATTTAAAAAATGGTTTATATCATCTTTAGTAGTTCATGTAATTTAAAAATAACAATTGTTTCATCTAAATAGCATGTATTAATGCATATATAGTAAGCAAATGCTCATATATTTTAAGCATTTATTGTTATATTTTTAAGTGTTGCAACAGCAAGTTCTTTTGTTTTAGAATTAAAATAGCTTCTTACTTTAATAATTTGCTGCGTACTTATTTTCTACTTCATCTAGAGAAACAAAAATTACAATATTCTACCGTTAAAACATGAACATTAAAAGGCAGTATTTAGTCTTGTAGTTAAAAATTTTGCCTTACAATTTACAAGCTTTTCTCTATTTGTCTGCATAACATCAAATCAGAAAATGTGAAAGAACCTAATAAAGATTATAAATTTGCCAAATAGGTGCTTTTGATTGTTAGTAATAAGTAATGTTGGTAAGGCAAGTACAATTTAAACATAATAAAAAACCAATGCAAGATTGAAAATGTTTTATTACAGCCTAAAGAAATTACATATTTACATTTTTAGACAAACTTACCATTGAGATCCACCCAATACATCGCCACATCAATAATCCAGTCTATTTTGGCCATGTTTATGAAAATTTGTGGCCTTACCAAAAATGGATGTATGTCAATGGTGAAGATGTGTATAAATAAGGTAAATTGTGATTTTTCTAGGCTATAATAAAATATTTTAATCCTAAACTACTTCTCCATTATGTTTTACAGCTGAACATACTATTCCAACTACCCTCATATTTCACTTGTTTTAATGAAACTGAATATATAAATATATACTTCATTTTAAGATGACGTAAGGGTATGAATCCTGTCTGCAAGAAAAAAACGTTTTAAGAGACTAAATTTCAGACATTTGTTTTTGCAGTACAGTTGACTTTTAGCGCAGCCAAATTTTCGTTTTTGAAGGCTAGCAATGTACATGCATCACTCAATTATTTGAACCTACTTCAGGCTACACATAATTATGTTTACAAAGAGTGAATAAATGAATAAAAATACGTGGGGAAACAAGACCGCATAAATGATTTAATTTATTCTTTGCGTAAATAACATTGGTAGAGTCTACAATGAATAAGCAAAACGCAATGTAAACGGAAAAAGTACAAATATTTAATCTCAATTGCCCCTATTGGTAAATTAGCATGCAGGAAATGCACCACACCATTTCTATCTACATGTAAGCATAACGTATATTTGCATTGGTATTTTTAGCACATGGTACAAATTCTCAGGTTGCACATTTAGATATATAAAACCTAATTGATTTATTATTTCCGTGCATGATTTTATTATTAAGCAAAAATATTATTGGTTAAATATATTCACCTATAAGTCAAAATTTTTCTTATAATCGGCTATTGTATCTACTCGTTAAATTCTCAAGGAGCCATAAAAAATTTCTTCGAAATTTACTTTTCCATTAGGTATGTGGTTGGTTTATTTCAAATTCTTTCATCACATTCACAAGCTGTCTATTCATAAAATAGGAATATTCCATGCATGAAGCTCATATTGCTGTTCAATTGGTTAAAATCGTATGCAAATCCTATTTAAACTGTGTAATGCAGCTTTTATTTTTAGAGTGCATCCAGTAAATTATTTCCATCGCTTCTGCAATATGTAATTTGCTGACGTGGCACAAAAAGGCCAGATGCTAGAATGTCTAAGGTTTCAAGAGCGGCTTATAAAGCGGCACGGTTGTAGATTTTGATGGATTTTTCTTGTTTTTTTGGTTAAGTTATTTTCGATAAACATTAAGTAGACGTATGGCATTTTCCGTTAAAACATATACCTATTTTTTGCTGATCTGAAAGTCAGTGACACATAAATAAACATACATTAAGAACAGAGTTCCTATGCTGCAATAATTTAGGGCAGCCTTATAATTTTTATAATAACTAGAATGTGTTTTTTTATTTATTTACAGAAATGTTTCTAGAAATGTTACAGAAAATTGTTCCAGAAAAGTTACAGAAAATGCTTGTAAGAAACGTTCATCAAACGTCACCATGGCGTTCCCATCAAAATTATGTTTCATAGAAAGAGTTCTAAAAATGCAAATGTTCTAAAAGTAGCCTCTAGTTTCTAGCTATCATACATAAATGCTGTCATTTACTTTAGTACATGCAGTACTGCAAAATAAGTTTGAATTTTTAAAAAAGAAAACCACACATAACAAGTCCCTCTCCCCTTGCTCTTTATCACACCTCCCCATTCCTCTTCAATACAAAAATAGCAATGAGGATGAGGTTGTATGAAATAGAATTTCAGGATAGAACGTTATAAATGTTCATTATATATGTTTCTTTTGATCGATGTATTGTTTTAAATGGTTAATTATGAATACATTAAGTCATTTACCATTGCATAAGCATTTTGCACAACACCATGCAAAAAGCTCATTACGTGCAAATAGCCTTATCGTGACGCATTACATTAGCTAGTGCATCCTAAACTGACCCTTTTCCGTTATATACGTCATACATTTTTTAGCTTAGACATTTATGCTGCATGACTACTGTATATATATAAATACAAGTAAAGATAAAATTAGAAATAGATATAGTTGCGTAAATGCACACTGAGTAGCTAACAGACATTTAGCTAACATACACTGTATTTGCTAGGCATATAAGCAGCGTGCGCGTATTAGCCGTCTCGAAATTGGACATTAGTTTTACGGAAAATTGAATTATTCATTAAATTAACTTTCTACTTAGTTTATTAATAAAATTAAATTTATTTCCTTAAAGCAGATTAAAATAGCCTTTAAAACCATTTTAAACTTCAATTATCAACTGTAAAGAAGTCCTTTTGTGTTTGATTTTGAGATAAAGAGAAATTGGATGCTAATTATAGACATTTTTCAAAAGTGCGAGTAAAAGCTGCATCCCTTTTTCAGAGCTTACCATTTTGGAA
Organism: Rossiulus vilnensis; assembly: GCA_034700785.1. NCBI lineage: Eukaryota > Metazoa > Arthropoda > Diplopoda > Julida > Julidae > Rossiulus > Rossiulus vilnensis. The sequence continues at coordinate 5,246 of JAQIXS010006567.1, read as the reverse complement.
AAAACGTGCGGCGTATACAAGAGAAAATTTATTATACACACACATGCGAATATGACACTAACATGTAAACATATTTATATGCACTCTCACTTAACAGTGTAACAAGTATTATCGGCATATTCTTAATATACTTTTACCTTTTTGCTTTTAAAGTTTCTCAGTATTAAAATTAGCAAGTCACAATATAGTTCTAACAGTCACACATTCTCACATATATTAAGGTATTTAAAAATCTATAAAAGTTATTAACTACCTAACACATATACATTCGTGAGGAAAACCTGTGCAAATGGTACATACACTTTAAAATAAAGCATCTAATTTTTTATTTTAAATGCATGAACATGAAGTTCAGGAAAAGTTCCTAGGAAAAGTCCACCTTCGGAGTTGGTGGCATGACAAAGCAAAGAAAATAAATCAGTAGAATAACGATATTTTGGCCTAACCTAATTCTCTTTCAAGAATCGTAATTTCTTTAAAAATAATAAAACTATTGTAAAACTAACAACCCACTATATAGCTATTATACTTACGAAAATTTTAAATCCAAAATTAGCCTCGGATGCCAAAACTTGACGGAAATATAGATAGATTTCAGAGAGCAAAAAAAAACACACGTGAGATGCATTTAAAATCACATGCCATAGATACATCTGTTAATTCCATGTGGCCATCACCCTCCCCGCGGAGAGTAACTACGCGACATGGCGTCGCGACCTTGATATGGCGTTAATGCACCAGGCCCTTCTAGAGTATGTCCAGGTCGACCGCGAGGAGCTGACGCCAGACCATAAGTCGGAAATCAGAAAATACCGCGAGACATGCCAGAGAGCTTACAGCATAATCTACTTCTCGGTCCAGCCCACCATCCATCAGACACTCTACTCCAGGAAAACCTACAGATGATAGTGTCATACGCTCCTGAAGAAGATCCTGGACACGTACGAGCCCACGATGTGGGAAAGGACATAACAACTTTTCTGCCAGTTTTCCTCACTCTAGATGGAGGATTAGGAGTCAATCGAGGCATACATCGCCCGCATAGAGGACGTCGCCACGCAAATTCGTGCAACCTAGACAACGTTGTTGGACGACCTCTAGTGTATCCAGCTCATAAGGGGATTGCCGGCGAGCTTCGCCCTTAAAATTCGTTTGATTAACGCTTGGCCGGATGCTGACTACACTCCCGCGAGAGTCAAGGAAGCCCTTATCGCCTAGGCACGGACCGTGCGCTTCGCCGAAGAGATGGGCATCACAGCAGCCAGCAGATCTGGCCGGCCAAGAGCTAGAGAAGTCCTGGCAGCAGAGGCGAAGAATGCCAAGTTGTGTTAGAGGCCAAACATACCCGGGGGTATGTGCTTCCATTGTGGAGGTAAGAGGCATTTACAAAAGGATTGCCCCAGTGCATTATCGCACCCGATGGACCAGACTGGTTATCCGCTGGCAAAGTCACTGAACTCCTGGAGAAGGAAGAAACCGGCTGATCCGCCCGTGGGCAAACCTCAAGGCTGCGGAAGGTTATGAGAAAAACCTCTCAGCAAGTCAGGCCGTGGCACCACCAGGCAGCTCTACTATGCTGCACTTAACCTTATGCCCAGCAAGATGACCATGGAGTGGATTTGGGACTCGGGTGCGTCGGACCATGTCTGCTGTGTTCGACGGCGGTTTACGGAGTTACAAGCCTGCGATACTCCTCAAACGTTGATGGGATACACCAGAAGTACCAGCATTGTTGTACGAGAAACTGTAGCCTTCACGGTATCCAGTGCAAGATACACAGTTCAAAATGTATAGTATGCACAGAAGGCATCAAGGAATCTCCTGTCGGCCTCGCAGGCAGCACGCCAGGCAGGTACGACATGGGAAGGAAATAGGTCTAAGATCCAGACCTATGATGCCGAAGGCAACGTCGGCCTTCAATTCCAGTGTAACGAACGCCTGTTCCTGGTAAAGGCAACTCCGGTAATGGATTATCAGGAACATAAACCAGGACTAGAAACACTAAGACAGCGGCTAACACAGATAAGACCAGGACAGGCCAAAGACCTGGCAAGATAGCTAAGGACAGCGATCTCAGGCTTTGGCTCTAAAGGCTCGCACACACGGGACAGAACGTGATTAAGCATATGTTTAAGGGTGATGCCGTGCGGGGCATGGCTTCCCTAACAGAATCTAAGGTTTCATGTGCAACTTGGCAGGAGTGCAAGGCGAATCGGCCGTCGACAGAGACGTACGACAAAATCTTGACTAAAGCTTCGCTACAGCTTATACATGCAGACGTATAATAACCTGCTCCCGTAGCTTTAAAGTCAGGTTTCAGGAACTATTTAGCTATGACAGACGACTTAGCCCGATGGATGAGTGTATACCCTCTAAGAGCCAAAGACCAGGCCTTAGAGTTCATCAAGTTATACATTCAGCAGATAGAAAGACAGACAGGCCGCAAAGTTCTACGAATCAAGACCGACAACAGAGGGGAATTCTGCACCGAAGCCTCGAAATTATTCTATGAGGGCAAGAAAATGGTACACGTAAGGACCAACTTGCACTCTACTCATCAAAATGGGATCGCAGAGAGATTTAACCAGAGTTCGTTAAAGGCAATCCGTGTTATGCGCAAAGACACTGGTTTGGCAAAAAGCTTTTGGGCAAAAATTCCTCAACACGTTTACATATCTCAAGAATACGATTCTCCAGAAGATCTTGGGATACAGGACACCCTTTGAGAGGCTCCATGGTTTACCTCCTAACCTAAAACATCTTGATAGGATTGGGAGCACTGTCTATGGCTTCCTTCCGAAGAGTCTTAACCCAGTTGTAACCTTTACCCTGGTTAGGTTTGATTTAATGGTGTTGGTTGTCCTAGGGGGCTGGTTGCACAACCACCTCGATGTGAAATCGGCAAACCTGTACGGTACCCTGGACAAGATAATACACTTGAAACTACCTAACGGGGTAAAGGGACAACCAGGTGAAGCATAGCTGCTGAAAAGGGCATTCTAAGGACTGCACCAGCCAGGTCGCTGATGGTGTGGAGCTTTGCAGGAGCAGCTACAGCGTCACGGCTTTACTCCATTAGAATTCAGCGAGTGTGTATACCGTTACGAGTGAAATGCTCTTCTAATGGTATACGTCGATGACATTCTGGTTTTCGCAAAGACTCGACAAGCCCTAAATGACGCACTGGATAACCTTAACGGAATTTTTGACATGACGGATTTAGGCCCCACTACTATGTTCTTGGGAATTTAGATCCATCAAAATTCATCTTAAGACATTGTCACGATGGACCAGGAACCGTATGTCCGGGAACTGAGCCGACGCATGGACATGATGCCTGTCAAGGTGCCCGAGAACCACTTTAGCGTGTACAATTTCAAAATTGCACATACTAAAACGTGATGTGCAATGTTCTGTGGTGTGAGATTTCAATATCCCTCACATTACTTCTTATATATTCAATGATGTTACAGTATTTTTTCAACTGCTGTCATATTAACGTGTTTCCGGAGTCCCAGACTAATACCTCACACTGTATAACTAATACATAACCTAATTGGTGTTTGATTAATGATGAACTCTAAACATTGAAATTAAAACGGATCAACTTGTATAAGTTATGCCATAAAATTCATCAGGTGGCCACAGCTGTACATATGGTAAACAAATTAAATGTTTATATGCAATATATTTTTTTAAAAAATGGTGTTTCACCAGCTGGATGATGCATGTTCATGCCTGTTTAATGGCATTTGCAGCCATCTTTCGTAATGTTTGCTTATTTATGCATAAAATCATTCTTGTTTTCTTTAGGTGCTGATCATATATTTTTATGTTACCCTTGAATATCTTACGTTTTTAGTGTTTGTATGGGTTTTTGCACTTTCCAACCAATAAAGAAATAATCAGGTGTTGACTACTACAAACTGGTATTTCACATTAGCATTATGTTCTATGGGTTTCACTCCACAAAGCTAGAAGTCTTACAATTGATTCCTTATTATTGTAGCAGGTGAGAAATGGCTACAATGTTTGAGCTAAAACTGTATTTTGGGGATATGGCACTTAATACCTAATGGTTTGGCACCCTTTCACAAGCCTAAACACGATCCAACACCCGCAACTCCATTTGCATTAACAAAATAATGAAACAGATAACTGTGCAGCACATGTTTCTTACAGTCAGGTTCTTTTAATGTATAACCGCCACCAATGTGGTAGGGATGCAATTATAACTTTATAAGCCTTTAAAACAGTGATTAGTGACCGTTTAACCTGGTGACTGAGATAAACGTTGAGACAAATCATCAAGAACTTCGGACGTTACAAGTGCTGACTGGCTTCGTTATAATCACTTCTGCACACAGATAGTGGCAAGAAATTTAGCAAATCTAACAAGTCAAGAATTTTAGACTATGGAAACTTGAACAAAATGTCCTCAACTACATATTTGTAACATTTATATGCAAAATAAGTCTTCAAATTTACTACACGTTGGCCTTAGGAAAAATGCAAAGCTAAGAGAACATAAAGTAATGAACATTCCGGTGAGACTAACACGTAGCAATATCGTTTTATTTGTAACATTTTTGGTTGCATACCATTCACCAGGCGTAACAACAACCTACTCATAATCCTTATGTAATCCACCCAAAATCAGATACTTTTGATTATCCGTAATAAAGGACTTCCTCCTTTTTCCCTCAATATTAATAAAAATTTAATTTTAAATAGCTAGACATGGTAAAGTTATGGAATCAAAAATATCATAAACACACTTCAATATTGATGAAAGGATTTGACATCCTTGATTTTAGCTGTCCATATCCTTCTTGTTTTACTGCCCATCTTTGTGTTGATGGGATTGCTAACCCTTGCCTTAGTTGCAGAGCCAGGGGGATTTCCTGCAAATATCAGCCATAAAAGAAGGATTATCAATTACACTTAACTCGGCATTAAATGTAATGACAAAACATGCGTCCCTTTTAATCCCTTAATACAATAACCTGCAATTTAATAAAATGGATGGAAATAGGCAGTGTATATGAACAACATATGTTTAAGCAATTATGATCTTAGGAGTGCTTATTCCTTCTAGGTTTATTTTAAAAAGGTCGTCAGTAAGTAGACAGATATACATGTAAATATATATATAGATATCCACCCTAACTTTTTCATCCGGAGAGTTATTGTCCTTGCGAGTGATTCGACTCTTGACTTTTCTTGACTTTTGACTCTTGGAGAGT
>JAQIXS010006566.1:0-10499 GCA_034700785.1 Rossiulus vilnensis | reverse complement strand
GCTGGATTTGCGAGAAATCGACTCGTACCATCTTGTGGCTGGTAGTTTAAACAAATGAAGAACCAGGGAGTTCGCAGCCTAATAAATCACATTGGCTGCGAACTCCCTGGTTCTTCATTTGAAAGTTTATCTAGAAATAAAAATGGCTGAATAATAAATTGCAGCGCCATCTTGATAGTAATTTTTTTTATAAAAAAAGAAACAACTAAGTTTATATTTCATAAAATTTTCAAAAAAAACTCGACTTAGGTGTCAATTCTTTTAGACCCAGGTCGAGACTGCCATTTCCGTCATTTCAAATGAGCTTTCTGACCCATAACCTCGGCCCTCAGGGCCAGGGCTGCATACCTACATGTATAATAGCAGGGTGACCCCAGACCTGAAATTGTCATAAAATTGCTAAGACATGGAACATTCAGGGTATAGTGATTTATTTTGAAGAAGTCAGTGAAATTCAACGGTTCAACATTACATTTGCTTTCAGTTTTAAGGTGTCTACTGACATAAGGAGGCATAAGGAAAATACAGCACATGAAATGAAATTCAGGTCATGAAGTCATGGTACTGATATTCACTGGGCATTTTTGAATAATCAAATCTGCCTTTAATGTACCGATTTTCAGCAGTTTGTTAATTGCCAGTTTTCTGTATTTTGATGTCATCAAATTAGAGTACAGTATATGAAGGTATCATTTGATATCAAAGGGCAACTAAATTTTTTTTAAATAAAAATTTCTGGCACTCATGCCAGGGTTTTATTGGTCTGTAGTATAGATTAAAAAAGCATCGATTCGTTTATAATAATAATAATAAAAAGGTTGACTTTACAAAGAAAAAAGTGTATACAGGTTATAAATAACACAACACAAGTGTTGTATAAATTACACTAATTCAAATCGCTTTATAGATCTCTAAGCAGTATAATACAGAAATGAAAAACAGTTCAGATCTCGTCCGTTGATTTTGTTCTTCATATTTTGGCAGCTTTTGTTGAACTTCGATGTATTATGCAATTATATAATTGATAAGAGTTCAGAATTTGTCCCCGTGCATGTTTCCTGTTAATGATTTTCAGATGAAACCTAAGACGTCACAGTAACGTTGATTGCATGAATTCATCTGGTCAAATGCTCCAAACATAATTTCTCCATGTCCACTTTTTAATTGTTTAATTTGTTAATTGTTTTAACGTGAGTTGTTTTGTGTTTCTGTTTTTTTCAGAATGAAAACTGTTCCCGCATGTAGACTGTTTTAAAAAATGTGAACCCGGTTTTTATGCGTGAGTGGGTTGTTAGGTCAGCCGCGCTAATCTTCAGGCTAAGAAATGTGGTTTCTACCAGGATCGACAAATAGCAGCAAATATGAAAATACAACAATTGACGTAGTGAATAAAGGATGCTTCTATTCGTACGATACAGTTGCATGTACAAGGTGAGTGTCAATAAATAAATTGTATGATGTTCTTGAAAAGATTGTCAAAAAGTTACTAAATTAACATATTAAAGGGTAATTTTTGAGCAGTTTATAGAAGATGCAAAAGTATTTTTTTACAAAAAAGCAAAATGCTGTGTTATTTATTGTCTTAAAAATGTCCTTATTTTATAGGCAACACAACCCAATTTAAAGAACAATATAAAACACTTTTCAATTGTTAATTTCGTTTAATCTGTTAAACAAAATTCTTAAAATTCATTGCATTGAGTAATTATTTGATTCAGAGGTATTTACTTAATTAAATATAGGGAAGGAAGAAGACTTAAAATAAGCCCGAATTAATAAGGTTGTTCTTACAAGGAAGCAGGAAAACTGTTAAACTTTGCACATCCTTTCTGGGTCGCTACTAATGATATAAAAACATATCATGCGTGCCCAGCAGATGAGTTCAAAAGTCAGATCCACTCAGTACAGATGTCTGTGCAATAACAATTTTACCATTAAAAAACATTTTGTTTTTCCAGGAAATGTCAAACATAAATTTAAAACGCGTGACTATAGTGTGTCACTTCGATTATTACCAAAAACAAGTTTTTGAAGTTCCTGTTTTGTCTTGTTAACTAGTTCACTAAATAGGCATATCTAAAAGCGCCCAGTGATAGCACTTCATCAGAGCCAGAATAAATTTGAAATGCATCATGATAATTTTTTGTAAATTCCTTCTGCCATTTCTATAATCAAAAATGCAGAAAAACGATTGTAGGTCTGATGAAAATGTTAATCATTTCTGAGGATTAAAAATATTGGTTTATGTAAAATAACCATGAAACGGCAAACAATTTGTTTAATTGTGGCAAGTGGCATTGTCTTACTGTAGAATACATGCTGTAATTCGTTGGAGCAAATGTTAATAAATGTTTTATTTCATTAATAGGACCAGTTTTTTAGGTGTCCTTGTAGCTGTGACAGCAATTTTTTGCATAATGCGAGTGGTAAAGTTGCATATTCAAAGGCATTACCAGCTGCATCAGCTTGTTATATTCTACCTAGCATCTATTGAATGTATATTAAGGTATACTTGTATAATGCTGCCTGTATAAAAAATATCCTGCATTAATTATGGTAATATGAATAAAATTTTGTTTTTAGCGCCATCTATTGGACAAGTGGTGGCCATTATCCTCAAGTAGATTTTTCACTCTCCTATTTAAAACTATGGCAGTTTGTAATAATTTGCCATTTTTACTGGAATTTGGCCACCAGAATAATACACAGGGAACCTCTCGTCAAACAGTGAGTGGAAGTTTTTTTTTTATTGTCGCTGTTTATTTTCTAAATAAATGTACTAAGAATTTTCGAGAAAAAGGGTTGTTTGGCTGTCATTTCTTCATGGCTAATCTAAGAACAAGTTCGTCTAAAATTCATTACAGGATCATAAATCCAATTCTTGCAATTTATGTGATGTACTTTATGGTAATTGCAATTATGGGAATGACCGAAACTAAATCAAGTTGGATGGAATGTTTTGGTAAGCCTACTGATGTTGTGATTGTTTAAAGGCAGTTGATGTTTTGGAAATAAAAGGGCCGTTTTCATGAGAAGTTGAAGTAACAATTAAAACTTTCAGTGCTAGGAATTTTTCAACGAGAATATTCACTTGAAGTGATCACGTTTATTTTCAGAACCAGAATGGCTCTATCTATCTGTTGTTGAGATGTTTACAGTTCAGCTGTTTATGATAGCCGGGATGTATATAACTAAGAAGTTAAATCAAATCAGTTCCGATGAGGCTTTCAAAAATTCTCAAAAACGTGATCTATGGAGGTAAGGCACTGCGAGTTTCTGAGACAGTGTGCGTCGTTGAAATTCTGAAAGTGAATCGTTATGTACCCTTTCAGCGTGATAATTGTATACGAAACGTCTGCAATCGTTTGTGTCATTTATGACTTGACGTTGAAGTCACGTATGTTGGGTTTTTTTTTCTTTGCAAATCAAATCGTTACTCTATAAATTCATAATGTTGCATTGTTACTTGATTTTAATAGTGGAAGACGAGGAGGGTGGATGCAGTGGAGTCTTTGTAAGCTATATTTTATTGCGAAAATACCAGAATTAGTGATCATGTCAAGTTGGATTGTGTTGTTAGTAACATTCATATTTTCTTTGACAGCGTCATAACCAAACACTGTATTCCCTTGTGTTTGCCTTATTCATGGTAAGTTGCTGTTATGTTTTTGTTGTTGTTATGTTTAGTGCGTTAAAATTTTTACATTGGATTCTGTGATAGGAAACGTGGGGGGAAAGTGCAACCCTTATAAAGTGAGTTTAACAGTAGTAAGCTGACAGTGGGGAACTGAATTCAATTGAATTGGACATATTTAATGAAAGAAAGGAAAGAAGGAAGAAAGAATTGCAAACATGCAAATATTGATGAATTATTTTGATTTATACATGTTTTTCAAGATATGCATAATATGTATGTTCGATTTTTTTAATGCTTTCAGCTATTGGTATTCTTCAGTTTTTGCTATCAAATTGTCCAATTTTAAAACTTGACCTTCTTTAAATTTTCAATTCTTGTTGTTGTGTTCTTGTTTTCAATTCTTAATTAAGACTATCAAGTTCGTTATTCCTATATGGATCATTCTGTGCGTATTTCATCCAACTCCATTACATGCTGTGGACCAGGACTCAATATTTGCATGGTCATTTGATGGGGTAAGCGCTTTGATTTATTGTAGCTGTTTCAGGGCTGAAATTACTTTACTTATTTCAAAAATGCTGTTTACCACAGAACGTTTCCACTTCCGTGTTCAGGCCCACTGGTCACGGGCCCTCATCTTGCCGGCACGTGAGATTCCCAACTGGTGGCAGCTATGGTGCACAGGGTTCAATAAACAGAGAGGGCATGAATAAGCAAGGACGCAATAACGTGCAGGAGGCAAATGGTACAGATGGCACATCTCCTACTCCAGGTAAGCAGATGACAGTGAAGGAAAATGAAACTCTTTTTTCCATTTTGTGTGTAATTTTACATCTTGCTCATTTTGCATTTTTTTACCTAGGCTGTCCCACGTATGTTACACGCTTGCAACCACCTTTGGCTCCCATCACCGAAGAAGACGGAATTTCTGGCATGTCCACCTCACTAAGCTCGGATAGGTCTAGTGTACTGGATTCTGGATTACGAGACAATCAACCCTTACTGAAGAAAGGTAACCTTGCCATACCGACGAAAAATTAAGTAGTTGAATTAGTGATTTTAATAAATTTAAAGGAAGCGATTTGGGAGGGTCAAGATTTGAAGGCTTAGCTCAAATCAGTATTGAAGCCTGAAGGCTAAGGAATATCTAGTTGAATATACACAATTACTGGCGTTTTGCATTTTAACGTTCTTTGCTTGTTTGCTTGCAGTGATTTAAAACTGCTGATCTCAGGTTTTTAGTTATTTTAATTTTATTGTCTTGTTTTTTTGTTTTGTTTTGTTATAGAATAACAATAATTTTATTTTAATGCAGTGGGCTGTGTATACGGACGTTGCCAAACTAATAATGCATCATATTTTACTCTTGAACCATATTTGTAAGAACCAATTTTTCTGATAGTTAAAGCAAAGCATTCTTATTATTATCTCCAAAGAATGAGGAATTAGTTTTGCGTTTCTTTCTCATGCACCAACAAATAAGAGCCACCATGGCAACTTGATGACTCTTTACTTTTGCATTCATCATTGTTTGTATCCTTGGAAAAATACAACGAAAAGTAGAGAATCCGTCCTATTCTTGTTAACCATGACCCAAAAGGATACCCACCATGCAAAAGAATTGCATAATTATTTTTTCCTGTGTAAACTTGATTTTACACTAGGTGTCTGCGGATTTTTTTCTAATTTGAAAGTTTCCTGTTAAATATAAAAATAAAACTTGATTTGAAGTACCCATTTCTAGAGGTAGCCTAACGTTTTGTTTGTTTCAAATTTACTTTTTTAAACTTGCTGCTAGTAGGCTACTTAGTTGAATTGAATTGAAACTGGAGATTTTCAATTAGTAAAAAAAGCTCAGACCCTTGTGGACGACCAATTCTACACGTGAGAAAATAAATTTTGCAATCATAACAAGTGTTTAAAGCAAAAATTTCATTTTTTGCAGCCTTAGGGAAACTAGAAAACAAGTTTATTACATCTGTAAATTTATTGTTGGGAAACTGCTCATTCCAAAGTTCTTTGACGGATCATTTGCTTAAATTATCATACAAAATTAAATTGCCACCTTATGAGGTACTGGTTCACCAATTTATATTGCTAAATGGGAAATCGCTTTGAAGTTAAAACTGCCTAACCCGCAGGTGTGATGGTTAGACATTTACAATGTATTTAAAGCAAGTTGTTGAAATGTTTAGAAAAATCCCTGCATTTTTCCATTAATTTTGTAAGAGATCTTGAACTCAATATATTCGATGAATAGCAAGCAGATGAAACGTTTTTACATTTTTTTTTTCTAAATTTTAATTAATGTAAACATGTAAGGTTTGCAAAACTTGCTTCGAAAAGCATGAACGGATACATTCTGTGTCGAGGTATGATTATACTATTGCTTAGCATTATGTAGCGTTTTATAACGTTACATTTTCATAAATATGCTTATTGCGAACAAGGATGTTTTAGGGTGATAATTGTCCAACATCCCAAGTTTATGGCATTTGGTGTGCACCTTTTTGAAACACAGCGTATCTGGAATATGCCATATGCAATATACATGTAATTGGCACTTTTATAACTTTTTAAAAGTAACATCAGCATAGAAATTGTTAGATTAATTGGAATTTGAACTCTTGCATCATTCTGCCTCTTGGGTATTATTTGAGGTGAGTATCAAAATACAAATAAACCACTTTGCTTGCTCTGTTGGTATATTCTCGCAGTCTGACAATGTATATTGCCGTAGCAACACCCTTCTACAGACACGTCTTGGCCCCATTCGTTAGATATTTAAAACCTTGGCTGAACTGATCGCTGTGATGTTTACCATATTAATATTTAAAGGGACATTAGCGCGGATAATCTACTGCCAACTACTTAACTGCCAATTCTAAAGTTGAATTCTAGAGCCGGTTCAGTAATTTATTGTTATGAAATCTACATTAGTTGATTGTTCGATGAGAGATAGATCCCCGTTTATACATCTTATTTTGACGTTTTGAAAATTGTTTTTATTCCGTTGACACATAACCGTTATTATTACATTCTTCGATCATTGCATCCTGGGTTGATGAGTTATTTAATCATGTATGAAGGTGTGTTTAATCTCCCACCATGCCATCCACGATGCTACTTGCATGCTAAGGTCAATTTTAACGAGTGTTCTTCAAGGCCGTTTAAAATGACCATTAACGTGCCCTCAGCGAAGCTGTGCTGCCCTCATTTATTGCATTCCTCTCAGGTTGTTGGTGTCGTTAAATGGCCCATAAAATGTCATCAGCATGTTCCTTAGTGAGGATGAGATACACCACACTTGCTGGTCAAAGAATTAAACACTTTGGCATTCGTGATAGTTGCATCACTTTTGTTTACTGACATAAATTATTCTTGCACTAATACTTAGCAACCTTTCATAGTTGATCATATACAATGTATGGGGCTTAATTATCGTGAGAAATGAGCATTTCCTCTCAGTTTGCAAAACATTTCACTGCCCAAGTTTAGTTGCCCAATTTTTAGTACCTGTGCAATTTGAGCTAATGTTGGTTAGCGCCAGTCCCCCAGTGCGCCCTAAAATTCAAGGTGGAAACATTAACTTTCATCGCAGGCTTAGCCAAAAGCATGTTCACTTTAAAAAAAAACATTCTCGTACATTTTTTGCTTCAAATACTTATTATAATTGCTAAACTTATTTCCTCCAATGTAAAATTGATATTTTACTGGGGTTTCACCTTTGGTTTATAATTTCATAATGTCAGTTTATTTATTTAAAAAAAAGGTTTAAAAAACCATTATGGAACCCGCAATCCAAGTTTGCCATGCAGAGAAGCTCCGTTTTCGGCGGTTGCCTAACGGCTTTTTCAAATTTCTTAATTTGTTTTTATTAATAAAGAGCACATTTTGATAACCAAAGCTGAAACCCTGGTGGACGACCAATTGTTCATTGGTGAAAATAAATTTAGCAATTATAACAAGTATTTGAAACAAATATATGAATAAATTTTTTTTGCATGATGGACTTGATTTTAGCTCAGTCTTGATTAAGTTTTGTTAGTTTTAGCTTTACAAATTGTCCTGTATTTATCCTGCTATTCCCAACCTTTTAAATAGAAAGGTTGAAATTAGTTTCCTAGCGTCCTTAGTATGTAATCAGTCGTGGTCTGCCAGTTGCGTTGCTGTTAGAAATAACTTCCTTCCAAGATAATTCTAGAGAGTAAAATGAATGAAACACGTTTAGATGTTAATTTAGAATGGATGTTTTTCTATGTACTCGATTTGTAATTCTTAGTTTCTCCAAGCAATGCTTTATGCAATCTGCAATTGAAGCAAGTTTTTAACTCTGACTTCCATTTTCTTTCGCTCAATAGCCGATTACATTTGACGGAGAATGGTGCAACTAGTCGTTTTTGTCTTACCTTGTTTTTCTCATGTGATCACCAACTGAAATTTTACTCAATTTTCGGCGATTTGGGTTACATTCCTCATACTTGTATTTGTTATCTTTACTACATATTTTATTTGTCATCTGCCGAAAACTTTTTCGTTTTTGTTTTTTGAGAAACCGATATTTTTCGTATTTTTCTTTACTGTATTGCAGATATTTGTAGGATTTTCTAGTATTTATCCGGTAGTCCTGTTTCGATTTTGATTCACATAGCGTCGTTTAGATGTGAGCAAAACGTAACTTTAATAAGAGATTTTAGCGAACAAATGAAAACAATAAATTTGATATTTCGTATAATTTGCAGACTGGTTGTTTCCGTGTGACACCTACATGTATTAATACATCGTTCTATAGAAAGCATTTCATTGGATTAATTTAGGTAAGTGTAAACGTTTTTCCTCCTAATCTTTCAATCTTTATATTGAAAGGGAAATCACGTCACTTGCGTATTTTAATTTCATACCGTTTGGCGGCATAACTTCCTTATTTGTGTATTAATTACTTGATGAACATAAATATTTATCATCTGAAGTGGCACTTGTTTTAAGTTTTGTTCAAAAATGACCTATGGTTCAGGTGATTTAAAAGCATTTAGATTGCATTTGAATAACGATCGTCCACATGCAGTTTGTATTCTAAATAATACTGGTAATTTTATACAAGTTTCAAAACAATGGATGAAAGCAACATGAAAGGATGATGCATGTAGGCGTGTTTTTAATTTAAGATGCATAACAAATTTATGCCTACATTTAAGTCAGTTTGTTACAACCAAATCTATTTTTCTTCACGGCCGTTTTGTCGAGATTGATGACACGAGATGTTTTGCGCAATAATTGAGTAATGTTTTCGATGCTTATGTTTATAAAATTGCCATTAATTTTTAATCTTGACTTTTAAATGGTTTCGCAACAGATAAGATTGTGGCATGTTATGCAAATTATAACCAAGTATGCGCTGATTGCGAAATTGGTTGCATACCTTCTTAAAAGTGCTTTGCCATCAAACATTTCTGATAGAGGAATAAACAAATTACTGCTAATGGAATAGCTGATCTGAATCAGAAAAAAGGGATGTTTGTCTTTGTTCAAGCCCATGTTCTAATGCAGGATTATTCGTAAATAATTTGACTTGAAAAACTATTGCATGTATTTGTAAGTATTCATTTTTAATCAACCTACAGTATGCGAGTTTAGAATCTGGGCGTTGGTCGTTGCGTATACCGTAAGACAAATTAGAATGAAAATAACAATGGACAGTATTTTGAAGTTTATGATGACAACTTATTAGTATTTGTCATTGAGTTCGTCCTCAGGGCATGTTTCATTAGTTTTTTGTCTTTGCTCTCAGAAATAATTTGGTATAATGCATTTAAACTTATACAGTATATTGTATGATGTCCTTGAATGATATCGGAGAACAATGGAGATCAGCTGCTAATAAATCGCTCATCACACATGTATGCTTTCCAATGTCAAAGTCAGCAGTCGGAAATTAAAATTACAAAGAAAGACAATGACGTTTTTTAAAAAAAAAACATGTTAATATTGGGTTATTACAGTTTACATTATTATTACTTATTCCTAAAACAGTTTTGACTTACTCATGTGGATTCGGCATTAAAGGAATGCCATAGGCGAAGCTGGTATAAAAGATAAAAAATAATGCATTTGTGCCTATTTTCTCTAAATTGTTTATATATATGATTAATAAAAGAAACGCCTGAGGCGACATTTAAAAAGATCACAGCTGAGGTATTTGTCAATTTTGTAAAGAATATTTGTATGGCCCCCTTTCTCCTGGGGCCCTA
This sequence comes from Rossiulus vilnensis, assembly GCA_034700785.1. Taxonomy (NCBI): domain Eukaryota; kingdom Metazoa; phylum Arthropoda; class Diplopoda; order Julida; family Julidae; genus Rossiulus; species Rossiulus vilnensis. The sequence continues at coordinate 614 of JAQIXS010006566.1, read as the reverse complement.
ATCATGTCTCTCAGTTTTGACCTACATGTAGTTGTCAAAGATGTCTCCTAAGGCGTTTCTATATTATTTATATTTCTGTATAAAATGTTTATAAAAAGTGTGTACAAATTCGTCGTTTTTGGTCCAGTTTTTCAGATAATTACGCCTTCGACGCGACGTTCACTTTACATGTAATATTTCTAAAGAAAACCTTCACAGAAAAACGCATTATTTTTGAACCACTTTTTATAGAAATGTCGCATACGCAAAGTCTTGTGAAAATAATAACTGAAGTCCATTATTTATGGTCTACAGTGGCAACATAAAGTATTTGGGCAACGTGCAAATGGTGAATAGATACAAAACTAAAATATGCAATAAATGAAGCTCATCGATATCTGAAACTTGGGATATGATAATGAACTTGGAACTTTGAAGGTTTTGCATACTGATTAACAGTTATGCAAAATCTGTCCAAATACGTTCTGACTATGTCATTTTTCCTTTTTGTTATATAAATAACATTTGTGTTTCAGCTTGAAACATACACGTGTAATAGTTTCAGATATCGATGAGCTTCATTTATTGCATATTTTCATATTTTTAGATATTTTAGTTTTGTATTTATTCACCAT
>JAQIXS010006565.1:0-10503 GCA_034700785.1 Rossiulus vilnensis | reverse complement strand
AAATAGTGCTCAAAAAATAATGCTCAACTATATATTGACCAATAATTAATAATAGTGCTCATTTACAACATATAGTGCTATTTTAATTGTTAGGATAGTGCCCATTCCATTAAAAATAGTGCTCTATAAATGAGACCCATTGTTAAAATGTTCTAATGGTTTATTTCTTCATAGCAATGCCTGTTATAAAAATCTCACAACTGAAACATTGGAGGCATTGATGTGAGATGTAAATCCTTCGATCCAACCATCAATTCTTCAACCTTTCACAAGCCCTGAAACCTAAGGAGTTTGCATGGCCCAAAGTTGCCAATGGTCCTGCCCAGTGAGGATCACCAATTCATGCACAAAATGCTACTCACCCCAGCCGAGAAACATGTAGACGCAGAAGCGTACTTTGTCGACGGTGAACGTGTGGACCACGAGCATGTACAGGTAGAAGCCCTCCACCAGCATCCAGAAAAAGTTGGTTCCATGGAGGTAATGGAGCAGCACCATCATCACACATGGCGCCTAGAAAAACGAAATCGGGCCATCAAATCGGGCTTGCTGCCCAAACATCCATCAAGACGTCAATATAAATCTTTCAAAGAGGCCATAACACAAAGGATTTCTCTTCACCCTGACCCCATCTCTTGCTATTACATTGACCTGTGCAACCTTATTTTTCGTTGTAAAATTCGCTTGAAAACCCCTGTCTTCAAAATGTAATCTGCAGCAATCCAGAAAACATGATGCTTTTTTATCCTCTGATTATAACGCTTCTGTATATTTCAAGATCGATTTCTGCCATGGAAAAGCCTTTAACTGAAGGATGACATGAGAGCAGTATAAGCACCCCACCTAGCAAAAGTGGGTTGGGGACACAACCAACCCATCACCACCCAATGTTTGCTAGGTGGGGTTCTCATACTCTGCGCATGTTTATCTAAGGACGTAATAAAACACTAAATATCAATGGAATCGGAAGTAACGTTGAAAAAGAAACATAAATCCAGGTAAACAGATGTCACGACAAGGAATTAAATAAAACTTTTGCAAAGCCATGGGAAATAAATTCAATAAAGGCTCTTTATCAACAATTGCAAAACATCAAAAATCAATCAAATCTTACTTTATTTTGAAAAACAAGTTTCTTTCCGCCATACCACACGTTTTCCATGCTACATTTATCTAAATTTAATGTCCATACATCCTGGTTTAATTCCTGACTTGTTATGCGAAGTGTTTTATAATTTTTAAGCAAGTTTATTTCAAAGATGCTGCCAGCAGTATCATTCAAATATCAAGTTAATTTATCTTGAAATTATTCAAGACATTGTTTATTAACATATGCTTGTCTCCGAAAACGTTAATTTATATAATAACACTACGTTAGTAGATTTAAATAAAAGTTCTTCCATCAATACCACTACAGTCAATGAAATCAAAGTAAAGATCACAATGTGGAATTGCTAGTAAATGTGAAAACCACTTTGGAAAGAACATGTTCAAACAACATCGGTCTAATATTTATTTTCCTTACTTAAACCTTAATTAAAAATAAACCTAAATGGGCTTATGATAACATTAATAATGTAAGCTCAATGACTTTTCAAGCACATTTATCGATTTGAGAATACCTCTTTTGTAATAATACTTGATTTTAACCTGCTCTCACTTCGAGGCATTGCATTAATAAATTTGTTTCCATTGTGCACTGCACCAATTAAATTAAAATGAGCATGCAAGCCTCTTTTCTCCCAGGCTTAGGAACAGAGCAATTTTTAATCAACACAAGCTGGATATGACAATGTTCATTTTTCGACAAATGAACGCACAGCTGGATGAATGAGAGGGTTGGGTGGTGGAGACAATGACAAGCTGAAAGACTCCGCTTTTACAAGGCCAATAAAAAATGCATTTACGAAGTTAATATAAATGCAGCGTACAAGCACACTAATTAATAATGCACCTATATTTCCCTTATAAGGCAATGAGAATTAAAAAGGCAATTACTTTCCATTTCTCGAAAATAGTATTCAAAAGAAATCTAATGTTCTTAATACGAGATGCTTTTTATAGGAGAAAATGTCAAGAGACATTGACAAAACTCCCGCAATAACTTTTAGAGTCTTCAGATACCCCTAGTGTCTCCTTACCCTAGAGCTAATATTTCAAGATAGACAGAGTGGAGTTACCATGTGGTTCTCTCCGGGTTCGAGCTTCAGGTAAACTGAGATGATGAAGAATAAGGCGTACAGAAAATACGTGGCCAGAAGATTGGCGTGAAATGTATTCCGGAGACATCGGAGATCTCTAATGGAGGGATGAGAAAAAGAGAAACAAATCATATTTTGACATCAAACTGATGAAAGTTATCTAAAAGACTTCAAAACGCATTTATGAGCCCGCATTGGGTCCTCAAAGAAGGCCAAATAAGTACCCAGAATCCAACGCCAAATGGACACCTACATACGGTTATATATTTCTCTATATCTAATATATTTCGCTAGATCCTTCTAAATTACATGTATTGATTTTTTTTATTTGAGGAAAAAGCCAATAATCCTCCATCTATCGAAAAACAAATGTAAATAAAAGCTAGAACAAACAGTGACATTGCTTTTGGAATACATGTCAGAAACAGCTGTTTGTTATTTATCCACTACATTTCTAACCTGACAGAAAATATTAACTTCCGTGATCAATACAGACCATCGAAACATTGTACACACATGAGAAACTCATTTCACGAAAAAAACATCAACTTCGATCAATCCTGAGTCATCTGCGTCAATAAATAACTCATATTTTCGGAATTGGTATTTTATTTCATTCGTTATTTGATTTTGAAATTAAAAGTCAATTAGACCAACCAACATTTTAATTTTGTTTCGCTAAATGCGTCAATAAACAGCATTCTCACAATTGTATTTCATTTTTAGCATGCCGGAAAATCGCACATTTTTGCTTCAATTTCTTACTGTAATTACTAAATTTATTTGCGCCCCGGTAGAATCGATCGTCCACAAGGGTCTGAGGTATTTTTTATAATTTTAAAATGTATGTAACCTCCGAAGGTGGGCATCGGAGCTTGCATTACTGACTTTAAGTTTACATTACTTGTTAGCAATAACCAGGACATTCTAAAATTACAAACAATAACTCACACCCAAGTGGCCGACCAATTCTGGAATGGTGAACATAAGCAATTAAAATATTTGAAGCAAAAATGTGATTTTTTTTGCATGGTGGACATCCTATTGGCTCCGCCTTTAGAACCCATTTAAAGTGGTAATATTTTAACTTATATTTCGACAATTGTACGTAAAGTTCAAAACTATTATTCTGGGCAAAGAGTAAAAGGGTTACATGGCCAATCCCTGCCACTGACAAGGGGAAAAAATGGGATTTTCACAATAATCCTAATCCTGGATTGTGGCATTCTTGTGAGATTTCTGTATTTTCCAATTCCATCTGAAATTCTACTTCGTGCATTGTTTCCTATTTGGGTTTCTCGATTGCAGGAGCTGTTGACTTCCGTTTTCCGGTTCTGTCACAAGCTGATAATGTCCTGTTTATGGTCCGCTTAGGGGAACATCCCCTGGTGAGGAAGGCAAATTCGGCCCCAAAAGAGCCGAACGCTCTCCCACGCCTCAAGGATTAGCAGCAATAAAGCAACAGCGTCTGCAGCTTATTGTCCTCATCACAGTAATTGCAAATAAAACCCAAGAGGCATTTGCCAGATTTCAGCCATGAAAACAGATATGGATGTGGGGAAATAAAAATGCCTTTGCTTATCAAATGGCATAATAAAAGAGCATGGTGAGAAAATGGCCCTCATTTGTCAACCATTGGTCGGGATGCAATATTCGGGGTTTTTTCTCAAAGCTTTTTATGGCCCTCGTAAACCAGATTGATAATGAGGTTGCTTGCAAATCACAGTTGTAATTAAGCATGTATAATTGGGAGCTGATCAAAAACATGAAGCTTCGCACCCCAAAGCCACGGCTGTCACCTTAGCTGTGGTTTCTGGATATTGAAAATTAAATAGATCCTTGGGTGGCGATATGTTGGCATCATAATAAAACAAACATCATACATGGCATCATAATAAGTTCATCACCAATAAGGTTTTTCTGGAGTTGTTTGCATTTCTGAAAACACTATCCATTAATGATCTGAAATTATTTAATAACTTTAATAAAAATTAATTTAAATGGAAGTGGTGCATATAAACAGCCTACGTTATTAGTGATCAAGCTAACAACACACTTAACATCCATATTTCAATTTGCAAATTAGGTTACTAAAAACATTGAAAGTTCAAATTCGTAAAAGAAATAAAATCCATTGTTTGTATACTCCGAAAAAAATGTTTTCTTGCATCGCCCTTTTCTAACACGTGTTTCCTGTCACTATTATAATTTCTGAACAAATGTTATGGTGATCTTTAATAATTTTTTCAATATTTTCAAATATTTTAAATCATTGGTGATCTAGTCAGAATACTTATTTCTTTTATTTGTTGTTTTACATATTTCCACAAAAACATTTTAAGGCCATAACTTTTGCCAATATTTATTATAAACTTCAGAAGAAAATACACTGAAAATCCACTATCCTTCTGCAGATCTTAAAAACATGTTTCAATTGTTTAAAAAAGTTCAGAAATAATTATTCTAAATTTTTTTTGAATGCATTAAAACGCATTACTGGTGACCTTGATTTCATCTTTATAACGCTATCAGAATACCTTAATTTCCTAGTCAATATTTCTTAAAACACTGAAAGAAAATCCATTAAAAATCCATGATCCCTGTTAGAAAATTTCCAATATCATTCTACATACACTGAAAATCCATGGTTTCTATTTATCAATTAAAAAAACGTTCCCAAAGTTTCGAAAAAGTTCAGAAATAACATTCCTTCAAATTTCCTGAATCCATTAAATCGATCCTGTTTCCTAATCAATATTTCCAAAAACATTCCGCTTAAAATTCATCAATCTCAATATTTTCAAAGATGCCATGCATTGTTGCCTGCTTTCTAAGCCTTCAGGCTTGACAAGAGGCTTTTGAACAAACAATGCCCCTACCAGACAATTGACTGATGAGGCCCTTATTCACTGGATCCAGAAACATACCAAATGGAGACCCTCCAGGGGCCACCACCATCAGCCCTCCCTGCACCAAGAGCTTCCATGCAGCTGGTTCACTTCCTCCAACCACTCTGCCAAGGGCCTCAATCAATAGAGGTGTCCATGGAGTCCTCCTTGTGTCAGACACCTCCATGTCAGCTTCATTAATCTTTACCGCTCTTCCAGGGCCATCAATTCACGCTTTATGCTCTGCTTATCCACGAAGATACCCTTCCACATCCGGGTCCTTATGCATATTGCGCATGCGCACACCCAACAACCTTCCTCTCGCTTAATTAAATCTTGCAAGAACTCCAAATGCCTCTACTGAGGATCTCGCATTTTAATTAGGGCCTTGTTTTAGGACGTTAAAGCTTGGAAGAATTCGAGAAGAAAAATGCGTGACGGAGAAACAAAGGGAAGCTGAACAAAAAGGAAACAAAACGATTTAATTGGGATTCCATCTTAGGAAATCATGGATATCGTGGAACAATGATCAAGAGGGTTCTGGATCACAATAGCCGGAGAACTGAACTTCCAAGAAGGGCATTGTTTGAAAATGCTCTGTCTAATTGATGGAGTACAGAATGTGAAAAAAAACTTAAGCATTTGCTCCAGCTTCTTATGGATGATTTTCCTGATTAACCTTAAGGCCAAGATTAATTTTTTTAAAAATATGCTAATACAAGTTTCGATAAGACGTATTTGACTTATGAAACAACGATGAAAGACATACCATGGGATATATTTTCAGGAAAAAAATCCATTACACGGAAATCATTCCACGTTTTATAGAATTAAATATTGATATACATTTTTAAAAAAAGCGGATCTGAACAAAATTTTTGTTAAATTATATGAATATACATGTATAATGATGATGATCATAATAAAATAATTTTAAAAACCTAGTTTAGCAATACTGTACTTTAAGAGGTTTTTTCTCAAATGTTCATCAATCTTGTACATGATTTTCATTTTGTTTTATATTTTATAAAGTATAATTTCCTTGATTTAATGTATATTCCACAGTGAGTTTACATTCTGAAGTGTATTTCTTTAATTATGTAAACTTATTATGAGCGATACGATTGATTGTAGAATTACAAAATACATTAAAAATATTCTGTTTTTTTTAAAGAAATAGTAGAACGGCTATAGGCGGAATTAGTGCAATTTCTTTAATACATTTCTTCATAATTTATATTCTGAAGTTTATCTTTTAATTTATATAAGCTCGTTACCAACGATAAGAACGATAGCAGCATTAAAAAAAAACAACTAAATTACCACCCAAACATTCTCAACGAATTTTTCAGAAATAATACTTAGATAATTTGGCAAACAGCCCTACTGAATAACAGCAGGTATCTATTGTTAAAAATCACTTTTTAAAAGGGAGCTCTGCTTTTTGTCTCCAACCAGAAGGTGTTAACAGCCTACCAAAATGAGCACAAACCAATTTGAAATGAAAAACATGCATCTGTCCCATTAAAGTCTCGTTTTCCATTTTCATTGTCTGTGCAAAGCACTTTAATGTTATTTCGCTGAATGCACAAAAAGCCAAGTAACAAGGTTGCATAGCATGTCCATGAAATGTTAAATTCTTCGCTATAGCAAATTAGCGAAGAGCTTCTAAAGCAACTGCTTTAGCTAATGGATAGAGTAGATTAATTCGCCTAATCCCCAGGGGAGACGAATTCATTCCACTTGCAGCCAATCTTCGACGGAAATTACATTGTCTATTTTTATGCCGGCAAAATGGATAACGACGTTTTCAATTACTCAAATAGCTGAAATAATTCGTTTTTCGAAGCTGCGCATTGCGACACCTCAACGTAGTGTTTCAACACCTCCGATTTTGCTCAAGTTTTATTCATGGTTTCACGCACGTGGTGTTTATTTTGGTGAAGTATTCTTCATTCAAAGCCTAAAGTGAAATCCAATCTGCAAAATAAATTGAAAAACATTTGTGTCCTTCGCAGAATTGTTGCTTAAATGTTTAGGTATTTTGGTAAACAGCGAATCTTCAGTTTCAATGAAACGTTGTTCTACAGCCATTGGTCTGTCTGGATCCACCAAAATCGATATTAATTTGGCTCAGTTTTAAAGTTCATTATCTCAAAATGATGTTCAACAACTTATTTCGTTTTTTACAGTCATTCCAAAGAGCTAGTTTTCATCCATTAGGACATACAATACATTGTAATTTTTCTTGATAGGGGGCCCTTTCATATACTCCCTTCCCCCACATTTCTTGGATAAGCAATCCATGAAGAATACATGTTTCACAAAGCACGTTGAAGTCATTTTAAAGAGCCATTGAGGCCCTAGCAACAATTCCAGGAATTCTAACTGAGAAATAACGAAGACAAAGCACATCTTACTGATAACTGATTTGCAATGCCTGCAGCCAGTTCCACAAAATATAAGGTTGCCTCAAAGGATCTGCAGCAGGAGCAGTGGTTGACAAAGGTATGTTAATGAGCCATTGCCTTAGCCAAAATTCCAGGAATTTCAAGATATTTATGGATCGAGACAAATTTACAACACCAAATGAGAGATAATGAAGACAATGAACATCGTTCTGAAAATGCATTTGCAATGTCTACTTCCCCAAGCATTCAGCCATCGAGAAAGTCTCTGGAAGACAGTTTCAGAAACGTGAGGAATTCCGTGCATTTCTTCGATGAAAAGGCATTAGTGGTTTTTGTAGTGCAGTTGATTCAGAGTATTGGAAAATGCAGGAATTTAGGCGTGATTTGAACCTGTCAACGGCCCTATTTGCTTCAGTTTGCATTTAATGGTTATTCATCATGTTCCTGTTCAGGACTTATCCCTGTGTCACGCAGAAACTGTCATGCACAAGTCGTTTCAATAAATCATTGTCTCAGTACTGTTGTCGCATTTACATCTATCTATCTGGATTTTTTTTGTCCTTTTTGGCATTCAGTTGATATCTCTTCGAATCAGGCCTTTTTCGGTGTAAAAATCTGCTCCAGGCGCCATATGGCGTGTCTCATGATGCTGGAATAAGTCTTTGGTAGCAGAATCTCAAGTTCTCCCAGAACAAACATCTTAAAAGTTCGATGGCAGCTCACTTAGATATAAAAATATCCAAGATTTCTATAACCCTCCCCTGGAGAAGCCTTCTACGAAAGATACTGTGGTGATGGCATAAGGATGCCATTCACCACAATCCGATTGATGCAGCCATTAATGGAGGCATTCAGTTTAATATTTCGTTATTCTTTGTACTTATCTCTAATTAGGGCTTTCTTTAATCCTCCACTGAGAAATTTGCAGCCTACTGAACGTAGGATTTAAAGTTTAATGCACTCAGACTCCGACTTTTCTCCATTGCGTGAATCCCCATGTCAATATACATGAAAATTTTAGTTTGGGGGTTTCTTATACCGGTAATAAACAAAAACATGATAACCAAGTATATAAAGATTGCCAGCATTTATCCAGTTTAAATCTAATTTACAAGGTGATATAGTTTCAAACACGATTCCGAACAATGCCTTCAATTTAGGATAAGTAACAGGTATAGAATAAGCACATCGAGTGTTCAAAGTGCTCTAAACAAGTGCGAACATGTTTTCTGCACGATGAATTAACTCTAGAACTACTAGGATGTTTTTATAGGAGTAATTACCATTGGGGTCCATTGTTTTAAGTGATATTTAATTTTGTTCAATAAAAAGATGACTACAGGCTACTGGAAAAATCATGTTTCATTATTGCCTAGCAGATAAATAATTGAGCTTAAATGATAAATTATCGACAAGTCCTAGAACTACCTGGAATTCTTATAGCAGTAGGTTTTTTCTAATGAGAAATTGTGATTTTTTTCATAAAAAAGATGACAAACTAGGAACTCGAAGAAACCTTCAGATAGTCCTCAAAACTCAATTTTCTAATTGCAAAATCAATCGATTTTGTTGTTTACAGTAGGGTATGAAATTAAATCGAAAATCAGCGACATGGTGCACACGTACATGGCAGTGACAAAGTCAATTCGTTCGAGTATTCATTTTCCAGAAATAATCAATATGCAGGGCATGTTTGGTTCTTGCAGATTTTCAAGAAAACTGCAGAATTATTCTCTCGATTCAGGCGCTTCCATCTGACATTCTCACCAGAGCAGGCACACATCCAGCCACATCAAGTCATCGACTTCCAGCAGCCACTGACAATTCGGCTTTGCCACTCAGATAAATAGCCAGCTGCTTGCTGATGCACATGCCTCCACTGCCTATTGGAAATCCAGAGGTCTTAACTCAAGCTTAATGTCAAACCAAATGTGGCCCTTGGAAGATAGGAGACAATCGCTGGACGTTATCCTCTAGCACCTTGACGTGCCAGGTCAGAAAACCGTGTCTTATTATAGGGCCAAAAGAGGATTTTCCTCCCAAGCAGCCATTAATCAAGTCCATGTTTGTCCATTTCAGAGGCAATTGCAACGTTATCATCTCCCCAATAAAACTGCCTTCGATTGACATCATGGCCAAGGCACATGTCAACGACATATTTACAGCCAATTTCCATGCAACAAAAAAAGTTTTTTTGCTGCAATATTCTTGTGTTGTTTCAGAACGGCTTAGGCATTGCAAGGTTCTCGCATTAAATTCAACTGAACATTTTCCTCACTATTTAGTTCATATATTTCCTTCTTTAAACATTTACCATATTTATGTTTATTTGTTTCTCAATTGTTTCTCAAAAAACGCGCTAGGTAGATCGCTCTACAACCTGTGTAGACTGGACAATTGCTAGAGCTGATTGCACTAGGAGCACTCTAGCATAAACGCAGCTGTGGGCTGATGCTATACTTTAGCACTTAGGGAACAGCTGAAGAAGTTGAGCATGCATGAAAGTAATGCAATACAAAAAAAATAGAATGCTTGATGTCGAGTTTCAGTAACGAGTACTGAGGTTGCTAGATTGCAATGTTGAACAAACTTTTCAGTAAGTAACTGAAAGCAATGCAACAACAAATTCAACATACACAAATGCTTACGGTGAAAGGGCTTGACATGCAGCTAGAGCAGTAGTACTATTTAGCTGAATAAAGCTAGAGCATTCTATCTAGGATGCTATAGAACTTAGGCGCTCTAGCTATGGATTTTCATCACCCTAATGGACAGAAAAATTCCACGGTATTAGTAGGGTATGTCGCCACATGCACCTGAACAGAAAATGTTCGGCTACCCGCAATACAGGGTAGCCATGCACAGAAGCCCCATTTTGCGGTTAATGGTTAGTTTAGTTTAGGTTAGGTCAGTTAATCAGGTTAGGTAAGGTTAGGTTAGGTCAGTTAATCAGGTTAGGTTAGGTTAGGTAAATTTTTCTTTGACAGTGGGTACATGTGGCGA
>JAQIXS010006564.1:0-10510 GCA_034700785.1 Rossiulus vilnensis | reverse complement strand
CAGTATGCTCATTGATATCAGTATTATAGTGTTTTTTGGGGCTAATGTCATCAGTATGCTTAGTGATATCAGTATTATAGTGGTTTTTAGGACTACAAATATCAGTATGGTTAGTGATATTAGTTTTGTAGTGGTTATTGGGACTACAAATATCAGTATGCTCATTGATATCAGTATTATAGTGTTTTTGGGAACTACTAATATCAGTATGTTTAGTGATATCAGTATTATAGTGGTTTTTGGAACTACTAATATCAGTATGCTCAGTGATATCACCACAATTTTTTTTACTAATATCAGTACACGATCCGTATATTTGTACTGACATCTACTGTACCAGGGTAGGGGCAGCAAAAACAACCCGCATTTGTCATCCGGCATTACGGACACCCTGTAATCAATCCTAATTAAAGAGAAATTAAATAAAAAGGTGAATTAAAACGAGACAATGAGATGGCATTTTACGAGTTTAGCTACAATTAAAGCAACAACGTGTTAATTCGGCTTAATCGCTGGCTCGTAAATAACGAAACGAACGTTCGCATCATTTTTTGGGAGTAATTTAAACCGGATAGGCCTAATGCATAAATAAATATAAATAAATAAATAAACACAATCGACATTAAAATAATATTAAGGCAGACGCTTCGTTTTAATTAATCGTCGGAAGCAAATAAGGGCATCGAGAAAACAATTAAGGTTCAATTTGGTGAAAACTGCTTCCACCGATTTAATCCCGAATTAGTTTTAGGTATTAAGTTTTAATGTTAATCTTTCCTCTTAACGCTCTCTTTTCGAATGGATTAAAGATATCGAGACATTCAGTAAAACCTAATTAAAAATCGCCCAAAAATGGGTTTAGGGCCCTCTTAGCCCTGATCGCAAAACCCAACATCAAATATTAAAGCCTCCAGGGAACGCTGCTGGTTTCTTTTAGGTGCTATTCATTATATGCGTTTCTGAATATTTAATTGGAACTCTTAATTGATCCGATTAACCACGTACGTTTAAGCCTAAGTTTTTTTTAAAAAAAGAACTGACCAGTGTCCATGACGAATACATGCAAAAACACAAACCGAGTGGGTTTTTTTGGTTTTGGATTGGATAAAATTTGATATTAATGTAATAATAACCCAATCAAATTAATGCCTTCGTATAAATTAAAATTAAATTAATATTAGATATTTAATATTATTAAGATGAAATTAATATTAATATAATAATAACCGAATCAAACGAATACTTTCGTATAAATTAATATTAGATATTTAATATTATTAAGATAAAATAGTTATTATTATAATAAGTACCGAATCAAACGAATGCCTTCGTATAAATTAAAATTAATATTAAATTAATATTAGATATTTAATATTATAACGATAAAATTAATAGTAATATAATAATAACCGAATCAAATTAATGCCTTCGTAGAAAATAAAATTAACATTAGATATTTAATATTATTAAAATAAAATTAATATTAATATAATAACAACCGAATCAAACGAATGCCTTCGTATAAATTATAACAGTGCATAAATTATAAAAGCATTTCGGCGAATTTTTCTTAAAATTATTTCGTTATAAATCGTGATAAAATCCACATGGTTTTCAAAAAAGGTGTATTCACGACCATGTTGAATATAAACGGTACAAATCATAAAATGTTAATTAATTAACGTCGAATTAAGGCGTTCGCTAAAACTGTTTTCAAATTCGTGAATGTATAATTTGATGAAAACTGTATGAATTTTATCACGATTTTTTAGGAAAATCATTATAAGGAAAAATTCACCAAATGTCTTCTTCAAAAGGGGCGCTATTTTAATTTATACGAGATATTGTTAATTATATAGAAACCGGTTATTCGAATTTTACTCAATTTTTTCTTAAAAATAGATTTTATTAATATAAAAAACTCCGTAAAAAGTTTTATATGAAACTTTAGCTGAAGATTAAGGAACGTTAAAGTCGAGGTTAAAATGTTTAAACATTGAAAGTAAAGCCTAGTTTATATATTTAAAAAAGGAAAAAATTCTACAGCTGTTTTTTATATAATTATATATATATATAATTTTTTTATAGTAATAAAATTTATTTTTAAGAAAAATAAGTAAATATATTTTATTTCTATAATTTTATTTATTTCTATAATATATATATATATTATAGAAATAAAATATCGTCTTTTGGAGAACGTATGGAATGCAATTCAGCATATGTTCCTCAAACATAATTTCATCATTAATAATCATCATAAAATAAGAATTCTAATCTAATAAGAATAAAACATTGTCGTAAATTTAAAAGTGAACAATTAGCAAACATTCATCGACAAATACATCATCAATATCATTCAACGATTTCTCATTTAATAAGGCGATTTTCAAAACAATCTTAAAAACCAAATTTAAACGAAACTTCAATGCCAGTTAATTAAACTAACAAAATTTCTACTATTCATTCTTGATTTTAAATTCTAATGTATTTCTAATTAGTGTCTGATAAGTTTCTAATTCTCAATCAAAGTTTCTTTCTTAAATTTTAAAAGCTCAACTCTAGCGTTAAACTTAATGGGCCGTTAGTTTCTCTATGGGTCCTCTATTTACCAAGTGTTCGTACCCCCCCACCCCCCTAACCACCTGCCCACCCCCTGGCGAAGGGCATTAAAGCGAAATGATAGGCCATGAATATTAATGCCCTAAAAGATGGCGCCAGGGGGAGCGAGGATTAAGGGGGGGGAGGGGCTATAAGTACACGCTTGATTAATGACCAAGGGGATCTGGATCTACCGACGAACTGCATTTTAATGGCGGCCCTAAATCCATGTGCCAAAAACGATCCGTTTGTTTGATCGTTTCTATATTTAAAAAAAAATGTCGAAACTCATAATAATAACGAGATAGTCAAACATGGCGTCCATCTTGACCTGACCTGATCTGGAAATGTCGTGCACTTCCGGTTCGAGTTGAACCGTTCCATATGCATGAGCATGACCAAAGCCGCCATTTTGAAAGGGGTAAGGGGATTTTAATATCAGTATAATAAATGATATTTGCATAGTTGCTATATCGCCACCATCAGTATGTTTTTTTCATAAAAAAAGAAGATAAACTTTCAGTTCCTAAGGCAACTTGACCCAAACAAACTTGACCTACATAAATATGCATATGGTATTTTAGATTAATTTTGTTACTTGTTTTGCCAATTGTAATTTTGACAATGTAATTGCCAAACACATGAGGTATTTTTGTGTAAATGCATCACATTTTTTGAGCAAGGTTTAAATTTTTCAAAAAAACATTTGACGATTCTGAGTCATTGTGTGATACCTTTTTTTTGTAAATCTTCAGCAAATTTCAGTAAACACTCGAGGCTTCTTTGTGTAAACACTGAGTAAATATTTGACAAAGTAGAAACTTACATTTTTAAGTAAGCATTTGACATTTCTAAGTACACGTAAATGTGGTGTTTTTGTGTAAATATTGAACATTTTTGAGTTAACATTTAAATTTTTAAGCAACACTTGATATTTGAGTATTTCTAATAAATGTTTTATCGGTTTTCTTAAGGAAATTAGGCGGGTTTTTTTCATAAACACTAAACATTTTAATTTTTTAAGAAACCGTCAGACATTTCTAAGTAAGTGTAAGATATTTTTTACAAACTTTTAGCCTTTTTAAAGTAAACACTTGAGACATTTTTAAGTAAGGGTGTTTTATGTTGCATTATTGTGTAAACATTGGACATTTTTGAGTAAACATTTCAATTTTTTAAGCAACACTTGACATTTATAGTCTTAGTAAGAATTTTTTATATTAATCTTTTGAAAACATCAAGTGTCAAAAACCGTACATTTTTTAAAGAAACGTTTGGCATTTCTAAGAACAAGTTAGTATTTTTAAGGGATCATTTGACATTTTTGAAGTTAAATGTGTTGTATGTTGTGTTTTTCGGTAAACATTGTCAATTTTAAAGTAAACACTTTGACATTTCTCGTTAAGTGTTATGTACTTTTGTAAACATTTATCACTTTTTGAGTAAGCTCCTGACATTTCTTTCATCAATTACTTGACAAAAAAGACTTGACTTATTAAACATAATTCTGCTACGTGGTAGAATGTTGGAACCATGGAATTGGCTTGGCCAATGTTTAGAGGAACTGCTGATTTTACCCTCGTCAGACGATGCACTTCCGTTTCCCTACTTCCGCTTGGTCGTCATCCATCATTGCTCACACGTTGGCAAAATGGATGTGGAAGACATTGGTGGACACACCTAAGTTCATCAGGGACGTCTGCCATTATGAAATGAGCAAGGGGGGAGGAAAAGTCAGGGTAAGGGGTGAGGGGGACAGGAAGTTGACAAAGGACTAAAAGCCTGCCTCACTTTGACACTCTGCACCATGGATGCAATGCTACTTCTACTTTTAGAATAAAGGTTTATTTACAAATTGCAAAAATAATATAACACAAAATACTGCGTTTGTCAAAGGTCAAATGGACCTACAATATTTGGCTACACCCTCCTTCCTCTGCTAATAAATAACAAATTATGAAAACCACTTATTTAGAAAATCACTTCTATCGAGCACCTCAAGGATCCGCATGGACCATGCACCCTGATCATTCTACAGACCCTGCTGTAGAATGATCATAATGCATATACATGTCCTCCTTGCAAGTTTTTTTTTCCACACAACTTAATGACTAATTTTTGTGTGGAAATTATACAAAAATTGAAAATTGATCGAAATATGACAAACATGATTTTGATATCCTGGTTAGTGAGTACTTGCAGGTATGCTAATCCTTTTGTGATGCCACTAATAATACTGATTCAACAAATATGATGCAACTGTAAGGATGACATTATAATGACACCACTACAGGGTCATCCCCATGGTGATATCACTATATTACGACCATACTGATATCATATTCCAAAAAACTGTCAATATAAATAGTGATATCACTAAACATACTATAACCACCAGTCAAAAAAATCACTATCACTATATATAATATCACTATAATATGATCATAGTGATATCAGCAATCCAAAAACCATTGTCACTATGCATGATGCTACATGTATCACTACAATACAATAGTGAAATCACAATGATCATACTATAGGGATATATTTTGTAGTGTTATCTTGTGATCTAGTGTCATATAGTGATATCTTAGCATACTGATACCACTGACACTATACACGGTGATACCAGTATAGATTCTATGCAATTCTATAATATACTATACTACACTATAGAGTAGCATTCTATTTCACAGACTTCAATTTCACGTACATGTCCATTAATCCTGGTTGTGTCTCTGCTTGTTTCAGGTGTGGTTCCAGAACCGCAGAGCCAAGTGGAAGAAGCGCAAGAAGACGACCAACGTGTTCCGCACCCCAGGGGCCTTCCTGCCCTCCCACGGCCTGCCCCCCTTCGGCGACAGCCTCTGTTCTTTCGGCGCCGCGGACGCAAGATGGCCAACGATGAGCAGCATGGGCGGCGGCATGGGCGCCACCAGCGGCCTGCCCCTCACCTCCTCCCTGCAGCGCCAGGGCCTGGGCCAGTCGCCCCTGTCCTCTCCAGGAGTCACCATGCACGGAGGGATGAATCAGTCCGGCGGACTGTCCATCGGCTCCACGATGCCCTCCAACGGCGCTTCCGTGTACCAGACGCCCTACGGCCTCAACGCCTCCATGGGCCCCCAGACGTCGCCCACGAACACGGGGGCGTCGCCACCCCCACAGATCTCCTGCAGCATGGGCATGACGGGCATGAGCATGACAATGTCGGACACTGGAGACATGTGGAGAGGCACAAGCATCGCCTCCTTGCGGAGGAAGGCGCTCGAACATCAGGCGTCCATGTCCGTCTTCAGATGAGGAACTCGTCGGTGGACTTCACCCCCCCACCCCACCCCCAACCACTTTCATCCCAGCCACCAACCTCATGCACCAACGACGTTCTTTCACTCGAATCCTTGAGGCCAGGCTCTGCTCTTGGGCAAGGGCAAGGACGATGGACAATGGACAATGGACGATGCGGGGGACGGGCGCCGTCTGAAGACGCCACGTTTTGGGCAGATATGGACTTCGAAAGAGACCCGTAGCGAAACTATTTTAAGTAAATTTTAAATTTATGCCTGGCATCAAACGCTTTATTTTACATGTTTGAAAAAGTGTCAGCATTACGTCAGTGGTATGTATGGGTTGGTACAGACACCCCTGGTCAGTATACGTACTGATCATATACTGATGTCAGTACAAAGAATGTATCGATATCACTAATCTTACTGATATATATCAGTGCAGTTATATCAGTAGAGAATCAAATACTGATCTTTTCTCACGTCAGTGATATGCATGAGGTGGTACAGACGCCCCTGGTCAGTATACGTACTGATCATAAACTGATATTAGTAAAAAAAACATGTGTTGATATCACTAACCATACTGATAGTGGTAGTCCCAAACACCATTATAATATACTGATATCCCTAAGCATACTGATATAAGCAGTCCCCATAAACCAATACGTATATAGTTATATCAGTATAGAATCATTCTGATATCAGCACATAATCAAATACTGATCTTTTCTTACATCAGTGATATGTATGAGGTGGTACAGACGCCCCTGGTCAGTAAACATACTGATCATAAACTGATATTAGTAAAAAAAAAACTGTGTTGATATCACTAACCATACTGATAGTGGTAGTCCCAAAAACCACTAAAATATACTAATATCACCAAGCATACTGATATCAGCAGTCCCAAAAACCAGTATGTATAGTTATATCAGTATAAAATCAAATACAGATCGATTCTCACGTCAGTATACCGGTCAGTATGCGTACTGATCATTTACTGATATTAGTTTTTTAAAAAACTATCGATATCACTAACCATACCGTATAGCGCATGGACGTAAAACAAAAATGCCGTTATAGCGAGGCATGAGTGTATATAATAATGCATGGCATAAGTCTAAATTCAAACGTGTCTGGCCACTGTACAGGGTCATTCTAGAATGTCCGAATATCTTCTGTCCGAAACGTGGTCGATTTCTTGACCGCCTGTCGCCGTTTATCCGGGGGTGTGTAGCGTGTACATATCAAGATTACTATATGATGTCGTTGACCAAGGTCCGTTATAAGCATTCGTTTTTTGTTTTTTTGTTTTTTTTAATTTTTTAAAATTTAATTATTGATGTTTGTTTAGCTGCCGCTAAGCGAGGATCGAGCGGTCCGCTTTCTGCTCAAAATCTTTCGCGACTTTCGCCCGCTAGAGGGCGCTGAAGGCCGCTGTCACTTACAGCGCCCCCTGTACCATCGAACTGCAATGGTTTTTGCATTTTCTGACGAATTTGAAATGTTCTCGTTCAAGTCAGTTGTGGGACTTAAACGTGTGGAAGATAACCATAGGCCCCATGTACAAATGACGCTCAACAGTGGCGCCCTCTAAGGTGCGCAAAGAGCCTATCTTAAGGAGACGCCAGTACTTCCCATATGTGCACATTCCTACCACTTGTGGCGCTGACAGTACCCAGGGTATCCGAGGGACATTGTCAGAATTTACCCTAAAATCAGTCCGTTGTTTTTAATTTTTACTTCTAAAATAATAGCAAATTCTTAGCAGATTTCTTTTGTTCGAAACCAATTATCCCTAACAACTGTTTTCTTATAAACAGTTATATCGTCCCTAATTTCATAATTTCACAAATCTATGATTCTGAAATAATAAAAAATTCTGAGAAATATAACTAAAGGCTGTAAAGTGTTACTATTCCTGTTATTTCCTATATTGCTTACCCCTTCCTATATTTTGCAAGTATATTTTTTACAAAATCCTTGAAAGAAAATAAAATTTTGTTAAACAACCAACCAAATTACGCATACTAAAGAAAATGGAATAAAAAAAAAATTTTTTTTTTAAACTAAGAAATGATAGATTGGAAAATAACATAATTTTTACCTGCATAAATGTTTAAAAAATTGTTTAGTGTAAAATATTCAAACTTATGAATTTAAAATATTTAAATATTTCATTTATGCAAGTAGTAAATATGCAGTCTGGATATAGAAATGGATATTTTCAGTTACAATCAAAACGTAGAAAACATCTCATTGCAGTTTTCAAATAAATCTTTTCTATGAAATTTTTTCTATATTTTTCATCCTTTTTTTTCCAATATTTACTATATTTACTATATAAATATGCCTCTATACTGCTTTACAGCCTGGACGTGTCAAAACACGTTATTATGAAAATTGGACTTAGTCAATATTTCAAAATTGACCAAACTTTGACATTGACTGGCACTTGGGTCCTTCGCTGCTGTCAGCGCCACCTGCTTGATGGTGAGGACCCATGGACGACACCCCAATACCGATTTATTTGATATCGGTCCTTTATCTCTGATGCAGTGGAGGGTATAGGGGAAAAAAACAGAAAAAAAAACTAATAAATTTGGTGGAGTGCACTTAATCTAGTCAAGATGGATGCCCTTTTAATTAAGGCCCTTGGGCGCTGACGTGTACCTAGTCAATAAAAAAATTAGCGAAAAATAAAATAAATATTAGGGGGAAGAAAAAAACCCTGGGCTGCGTTTATTCGATGTGCGTATGTATAGGCCTATCGCTATTTATATCAAGACCCAATTAATTGCTAATCAACCTTATTACATTCTTTAAGTACATCCAGCCAATATTTTCATTAAGTTTCATTATTTTAAAAAAAAGACTTCGTATTCGGAGCCCATCCATCGCTTTCATAATTGTGATTTTTATTTCCCGTGTACATAATTTTAAAAAGCTCCACTTTTTTTTGTACATAGAACGGGTTGCGCCAAATCTCCGGTTAGCCTAACGGCCGATTAAGCGAGTGCACAACTGGGAGTTCTTAATCGGCGAATAGCGCAGTCAGTTTTTAATTTTAATAAGGTCCCACAATCGATTTTGAATTAACGAAGGGAATATCCCCCCGAGTACGTACAAACATGATTGCAAATTTGGAATTATTTTCGTGTTCATAAATTATTTTAAAAACGTTAGACTTATCGCATTAAAGCGTAACATGTCATTTAAAAAAAAAAAAAAAATAATAAATAAATAAAAGAAACTTAACTAATATTTCGAGTTAACATTTAATGACTGGCACCCATCTTGTATGAGCACTAGATTTGACACATTCTGTGTTTAAAAAACGAAATCATTGTTTAGGAATAATTGATGTCCGAATTCAGCACATTTTTGGACCACATAATAAACAAGTATCAGGGTGTCTAGAGGTCGTTGAGGTCATTGAAAAAGTTTTTCTGGAAATTAAGGGCATTTATTTTTACTATTATTGCATTGGAATTTTATATATTATTGGACAAATCACTTCGCAAACAACACCTGTTAAGATGTAGAAGAAGATTGTTTTCTATCAAATATTCCCTGACATTCCCAACTTGATGAGAGCATTGTTCGTTTGTTTGTTTTTTTAATTTTAATTTTTTTTAAAGTGGCTTTTTGCAAAATGGATGGCGTCCATCTGTATATTTGTGTGAATCAGGAATGTCACATTTCCTTGCTTAATACTCGACTTTACAGTTTTATTTGCTCAAAAGCTAATAATCCTTATTATTATTATTTATTCACTTGTTTGGAGATGAATCTTTACCAAAACGAACAAATCGTGGGCCTATATATATAGTGTGTGCCATTTTTTTAAGTATTAATACATAGCGTTGTAAAATAGATCTTTGTAAATTAGGCAAAAAAAAGTGCTTAAAAAGCAGTAGGCCTAGCAGTGATTCGCAACAATTTTAATTATTTCACCGAAATCATTGCAAAACAGAAATTGGTCACTTAATCCGATAATATAGTTAAGGATGCCATAAGTTATAGTTCCTAAATATCCTGTGTGTATTTTTAATTTGTAATAAAATACCATGAATTTGCGTTTAACTTTCGTCACTTTGTTGAACTTATTTTATTTTAAAAAAAGAACAGGGTGTTAAAGGGTCATTGAGCTCCTTGAAATGTCATACCACCTATGTGCCATTTGAAATACTTACGTATCATCACGTGATAGTCAGTTTAGTCTTTAAAACAAGTCATTAGATCATTATAGGAAATTTATTCATTAAAATGAACAAGTTGTGCTAATTTGGTTAATGCAAGTATAAACCGTGTTTGTCTTTAAAAAAAATTGTACATTAAGTCAGTTAAATTTTGTAATACCTTTAACAGTCATTAAATTTTCATTACCAAATATAATTACTAAAATATATTATTTGTGTAAAACTGCCAGAAAGCTGGTACCTTAGAGCTTTAATAAATTCCAAATTTCATTACCAAATCCGGCTGACACCCTGTATAGGTTTAAAACTAAATCGTTTACAGATACCCTATATACTAACATTTCAAATGTTTGCATTTTCAAATATTTTAGGATATCGTTGCACTTTAATGTGTTCAGTCCAAAATGACTTAATCAGCAT
>JAQIXS010006563.1:0-10514 GCA_034700785.1 Rossiulus vilnensis | reverse complement strand
GCACAAAAGACGGGGGGTTAATGGTCATTTATCACTTGTTAGGGTGACAGGTCAACTTTTCCACCGTATTAACGGAGCAGCCTGGGCTCAAACACGCCGTTTGCGAGTGGCATCAATCAACGGGAAATCCGCTCGGGATTAAAAAATAAATAAAACAAAAAAATGGAGGACGCCAGCGCCATCTACTGGGGCGAAGAAAAGTTGGGAAGTATTCTGCGAGATTTATTCCCTCTTGCATAAAATCTTGGCCTAAAATTCTCCGTCGTATGATCCAGTGTTACCAGATGTTAACTATCATGGTTCACCACACAGCCATCATTTGAAGAAATCCACGAAAATGAATCGCTAAACCTTCAATCGTTGAAATTGGAAACAACTTTCGTTGGAAAACATTAACAAAGCATTGCATAATATTTGAATTTGTGGTTTAATTATACGGCTATTAGATGTAAAAACCTGTGGTTTCTTAATGACTACCATTTGGTGTTTTAACACATTTGTAGTTTTACTTTGAACAAGGAAGTTAAAAATGGATGTAAGCATAATTTTGATATGTTGATCAAATGTCATGATAAGATATCTAAAATAAAGGCACTATTATAGTCAGGATTCCCTAGCAAGTTTTCAAATTTCTGGAATTTTTCTAGTTTTTAATTAGCAATTGTGTCTACTGTATTTGGTACTTTAAATTCCACCCTTTCCATGACTTGACCAAACATTTAATTTTTCTTTGAAAGCTCTTAAAAATGTGGACTTAAAAAAAAATTTAAAAAGTTTTTAGTTAGTTACTCTTTGACTATAGGGTAACATTAAACGCCCTACTTTTAGATGCACGAACGTCACTTCGTAAGGGAAAATATTTAAGGTAAGATAAAAGCAAACCGTATAGACAATGGCTCCTAAGACAAAGACCCAAACGCCACCCCTGGAGGTCTAGAAGACTAATTTCTGAGTCCACATCAAGAACTTTCATCGATATGTCACCTTGGATTCCAAACCCTTGACCGGTCCCAATCTCGGTGCAAATCAAAGGTCCTATCAATGGACGTAGGGACCCCTAAGGGGCAAATCGTTCCAGCCACTCCAGCAGTATTTCCGGAAATAAGGATACAATAAGAGCCACAACAACGAAAGCACCAAACAGGCTTTATGGATTTGCATTTCCAGTGCAATACGCGTACATGTAGACGCCACTCGAAGAGCGTCACGCGATACGCGTTGTTTGCGAGTCAATTTGCTTATTGATTTACAGACGCACTAAGTGCCCATTATCTCTAATTTGCCAAATTTGTTTAGACGAGAAATGTTCGTTGCGATTTCGCTTCTTTTGTGCGACTGACGGCGGCGCTGCACCTTGAGACGTTTCCGAATTAAGGACGAAATCCATTCAGGAAAAACAGGCGAACGGAAGAGTTATTAAAAAAAAAAACATTGAGAAAACAAACACCCACATATAAGTGCGCGAAAAATACAGCTGATTCACGCATTCTATATCTTCATCTATATTTTAAACATCTTAAAAGGGAATCACACTGATAAAACTGTTCTATTCTTGCCCTTTTCTGGCTTTCCCAAACTTTAAAGTTTCCAAATCCATAACATAACACTGGATTTTATGATAGTTGGTACAAATGATCAGTGAAGTTTAGAAAGCAAAAATCAATTAACCAACGTAAAATAAGGCGCTAGCAAGACGATATATTCAGGACAATATTTGTTACAATGTAATGTAAAATCAAGGATTTTTCAAGAACAATATTTTATAATTACTCAGCATGTGGTGTTTATCCACATTAAAAAAATCCAAAATATCATCAATTTAGGAGCATGTTTTTTATAACAGCAGTTCTAACCACCCGTTGAGCATTATATTGAAAATTAAAGTTTCATTGGGTAAGCTAGGCATAATACATAGCAGTTTTAATTGTTTAATTGGTCCAAATACACCATGATAATTCTAATTTAATTACTTTTCAAGGATTTGATTTTTAATTAGGTAGGATGTGGTGTTTTAACACATTTTAAATAACTTAACCTATCAGTCTGTGTTTTTTTAAATTGTTTTAAACTACTGTTAGCATAATAATTAAAACATTACTATGTGAACCAATTCGCATGGCAGTGGGCATTTAACAGTTTCGCAAAATAGTTTTATTTTCCTGAACTGTCAAAATGTTTCTAATGCTAGGGCGATTACTAATGAACCCTATATACACTCCTCTTCATTCGTCTTAATAACTTTTTCGCCGGTTTCACAGAGCTGTAATCAACATAAGAACAAACTTCAGGAAATAAACACGTTGGTCATTAAATTGTACCATAAAACACTTCAAGTATTTTCCTTAATAATATTGCTAAGCCAAACACATAAAAATTTAAACAATATTTAACGATTTCGCGACAATTTTAACGACGCCAATTTAAAGGAAACACAAAACGCAAATGTGACCAGCATTAACTATGAGTTTACTACGTCTTCCGAAATACTTTACAAGATTCACCCTATATTTTGGTCAAGCTAACTACCAACGACCAACACTAATACATATGGCCACTTATCATGACATCCACCTCATCCCTTTTCGGCCGAATTTTTCAACTCTACACGTTGTAATTCTTTGGCAAATGCACCAGATGGCGCCAATCTCGAACAGCTCGATCCAGAATCCCCTTGACAGCAGACAGGCAGCTGTCAAGCGGCCATTTCTGCCATGACCTGCTAGTCAGCACCAATAATCAGGGCTCGATGCCACCAGTCAGCGCCTGAAAAAAACTCCAACCTTGATTTTAATCGGCGCATAAAAACCTTTAAAACGTTAATTTACGATTTTGATAAAGGTAGATCCATGAAGGCGATCAAACGTGACATCAAAAAGGTAATCAAAAGCAAGACTGCGGTCACACCGAGGCGTGAAAATTGCATCCCATCAGCCCCCTCGTATCAAACACCTGCTTGGCTTAATGCCCGTTTAACTAGGTAAGCACGCAAATAAAAAAGGCCAACGTGATCCAATAAAAATTGATATGATCAAATACGGGATAATACTCGTCGCAAACAGTTTACAGTTCAGCAAAGACCTACTGAATCAAGCCAGGATTTCACATCCCGCCACCACTCATTAATTAAAATAGTCTGATAAGTTAAGAAATAAAGTAATCAGGGTGATCTCACGTGATAGTCACTAACTGATAGTAGGGTACTGAGTTGAATTGAATGTAGGATAGATAGGGTTGACGTCATAATGCCCAGGGTTCTCACCGAAACTGAATACTCAACTTCCTTGACTTTTCCAAAATGTGAAAAACGTTTCCCTGACTATCAAAAAATGGAAACAAAATTTACCAATTAGGCTACTGATATTTTATTTGTTTTTTCAAAAGTTGAACGTGCCTTGAACTTGCTTGACAATTTTAAGTTTCTTTGCCGTTTCCAGGTGGTCCCGACTTCCCTAACAACTCCAGGTTTTTCAGGTCGTTGGGAACCCTAGCTGATGTCACTAACATGCACTGTCCTATTTACATATTAAATGAAATCAAACAATATATCAATCGTCAATATAGCATGACGTCACAATGCACATGTACATGTAATATAATATAAATGTGATCTTATTAACTTGTACACATGTATATGGCATATGGCACATATATGGTATATGGCACATGTTTATATTTAGTTTTTAAAGTTTTTAATCAGACCATTAAATTCCAAAAGAATGCCCAATGAGTGGCATCTCTATGCACTGGATGACGTCCATGCGCAAAACGTACGTCATATTAACGTACTTTATGTTGCATTCGTGGCCGTTTTCATGACAGGTTTCATTTTATTCAGGGGTTTACACCCAAATCCCAGTCCAAAATCTGATTATAAAATATCGGTCAATAAATAACATGGCCGCTCTCTACGTCTCTCATCAGAAAACGTATCAGATCTGAAATCCATGAGTCAACGAATCTTTCTTCCATCGATACAGGTTAGTTAAATATCTGTTAAAGAGTTAATCGTTTCGAAGACCCATAAAATGCGTTTTTAAGTCTCCACAACTACCAAGACTGAAGGGCGAGACTTTCTTTCGATCTATCATTGACTGAGAATGAAAACCCACATGTCTAACTCAAACTATCGTTTATTGTAACCAGTTGTTTGTAGCTTTAAGTACTTGCATTGACATCTGGAGATGAAATGATAACACATTTAAGTTAGACGTTACGCATTAATTAAAAAGCAAAAAAAGTTTCTCAACTAAGTCATGATGCAAATTAGCTCATTAACATACATGCACAAGGGCGGTTCCGGAAATCGTGCTCACCCTGTCATTTTTCGGAGAAGATATATACCATTGACTGCTAAAACAAACAAAAATTGAAAGAAAAAAATGCATTGCGGCTTAGCCATTTAATAGACGCTTTAGAAATACGGACATTTTTGAAGGATGTAGAGTAGAAATTGTCATTGCGGTTCCCCTTGTCCTTTATAAAGTCCATTTTTAATCCATATCAGATATCAAGTTTCGTGCTAAATTTTACCAGATTATTTCCCTTACCAACCAAAGTGAATTTCCATGACTTTTTTTGGAAATAAATTATGCAGCAAAAACATCAGGAAGCATCAATTATTAATAAAAAAAACAAGGTCTTTCAGCTTTTTTTGCAGTTCCATAACATGTGTAAACAATCCGTTAGTAATAAGTGCACCTTCCAATGGAATTGAAGTTAGAAAGGCAGTGTATGTAAGGTATTTTCCTGGCTTTCCCTGATTTTCGAGCAAACACTGAATATTCCCTGACTTTCCAGGTGCAAACGAGCCCTGTATATGCATGTATGCTATTCAATTCAACTCCCTTTCGGCAGGAACTAAATGCCATGTGGTAGGGGAATGAAATCCATTTGTACTCTATTTATCAAGCGCTTACTACCTCATTCCCAATCCCCCTAAATCAAATATTGAATTTCTAATAGCTTAAGGTCATCTTTGGGAAGAGACCTCCAACGTCTAAACTCTTAAGTGTAAAATATTTGTGAGTATTTGGGATTTAAAACAACAAAAAAAAAGATGTTTCAGTTGTTTCGATTGAAACACCAGGGGGCCATGAGCTTTTTGAGCCATCCTGTACGCCAGGAAGCTCTTATCTCTCAAGTTTTCAGTGCGCATTGCGAGCAGATGAATATGTGAAATATTAAAGACGGTGGCAATATCCCTAAGCGCGTTTGCATCACAGTGATGCGTCTAACGTCCTTTGCGTACTTTTCATGAGCTTTTTCTTCAAGCCGAAATTAATACGAGCGCCTGTTTGCTTTGAAAGTCACCAGGGGAATTATTGTAGGAGGATTTGACATTAATCTACTTTGAGGCAATCACCAGAATGTCTTTTTAAACAATGGTTAGAGGGCAATTCTGTAATATGTTCCAGCTTGGAACACCTCATCACAAAACATGACGATTTAACAGGATGTGAAAAGCAGGTCAAATAGTTCCATGAATCGGTGAATCGATCTTTTGTACACTACCTCATTTTTGGACGTTTATGGGATCCTTATCCCATAACCGTCCAAAGCGTGATAATGCTTAACGTCCATTTTGTACGTTGTTTCACCACAACCAAGCTGGTCGACCAAAATAATACGAAAATTTGGCGTCTTTTTAGGTCAAAGACTTCCCCGATTTGATGGCGTTTTTAAAAACGTTACCAAAGAACGTCATTTCTTAGTCATTTTTATCTGCAATATAACTCGTTTAGCATATAAATATGACTGTACCTTTGGCTTTTTTTTGCCCTTGTCGACGAGTGCAGCTCGCATTCAAGTCGCCCACTTAATCTTATCGCCACTCGTACTGAATTTTTGATAAAAAAATAATTTCATAACGCTGCCTTCACACGTTATGACAAACTGCTTATCTCAACCTCGCGCATACCTAACTTCGACTTCCGGTAGATTGGCGGGCTTAAAAATGCGTGGAAAGCATTTCAGAAAACCCGTCTACAGATGGGCCACTCGCAGCGCCACACGTGGATGACGTCAGGCGCTGACAATTTTTAATACCTTAGCATCTGGTGCCAATTCTTGGACAAGTGTTTATAAAAATACTAAGAATGCGAATAAATAAGATTGGCTATAAATTCTTCTGTAAAAAACTTCGCATTTTCTTAAATGTCCATTTTTAGTTGCTTTTCAAGAGTTGTTAGCGTTACATAGCGTTTCAACTAGGAATTAATAAATGTATTTAACACGGAAAGTAGAAAATTTAAAATCGGAATGGCCCGTTTCGTGAAAAATGTATATTGTTAATACGTTCAGTTGGACCAGTTTTATTTGCTCACAAGTGTCTATGATGCCCTAGTGGACGACCAATTCTATACTGGGAAAAATAAATGTAGCACTGATGTCAAGTAAATGTGCAACTTTCTTTGCACGGTGGATTGCCACCATGCAGACAAAACATCCACGAGGCAATGAGCTCGCGCATTTCCGGTAGAGTGCTACGTACGCCAAATTGGCAATAATCTTAATGGCGAAATTGTCAAATTGTCACGCTGCAGCCACAGCGATACCCTCAGATGACCCACAAGAACAAATCAAACGGTTTTTTTGGGGGACGAAAGGGGGGAGGGGCGGGTAGGGAAGAGACTCGACACATTGCATCGAACTTGATCCTGCTCCGAGCAAGAATCAAGCTCGGTGACACTGGTTCTGGTGCCTCTCCAATCCCGAACTGGTGGTAATCCGATTCCGGTACAGAGGAGGGCTCTCCTTCCCCTTGCCTGGTGACGTCGAGGTGCAATGGCTCCTCTCTTCGGCATTAGATAGAGAGCCTAGCATTAGATAACATTCTTGGCACTGCAGTCTCTGGTCCGCATGGCTGCATTACCATAAATTGCCGTGTAATGGCTGCAACCAAAAACGCATTTGAATTTCGCATTCGCCGAGTGAGGAGGAGGTGGGGGGAGGCCAGGGGGGGGGTCATTCACTTCGGCGACTGCTTCTTAATAATGCAAGGGAGTGGGTCAGTCTACTCTCGGCGTGGTTCACTTCGTCTAGGTGGCAGGCTCACACGGATGTAGCTTAGCAACATCGCATCTCGCAAATTCCTCCAATTCAACGCAATTCAGTGTTCTACTCTCAGCGAAGCTATGGGGTGGAAATCCATGCGCTTTAGGGACCTACTTAAGGGCGGATGATCGTATCCCGAGAAGGGGTCAGAGGTAGAGGGTTAGAATATTTACAACATCACTTCCCAGACCTGTATTGACCAACCCGTGTAAATTCATTTCTCTAATTTCTGAAAACAAATTCTGCAGTAAAATCATCACAGGGAATTTATCAATAACAAACCATCCGGTTTTTTTTTTCAGCTATAGCAATTTCTGGGCAATTGCAATCTTATCAGTAAAATAAACCAAAGTGTTAATATTTACAGCAGGTTATCTACTGGTTTTGGTACTCTTTAAATTTCATGATGTTTCAATGACTCCTAAAAACACTCCATGACTTAAAAAATGTCTATCTCAATTATAATATGGGGCTGTTAACACATTTTAAAGAAACTTAGCAATTGTATAACATGTAATTGGTTTCATCAAGACATTTATAAACAAATTATGAAAAGAACAAGTGCAAGACAGTTAAATACTGGCATCCCAAAAGAGCTACCTGTCACCAGACACCAGGATGATATCATGTGATACAGCTGTACCAATCCAAGCAAAGCACTGGATGGCTATTTAAACGAAACCTTGCATTCTTTTTGGAGATTACCAATTTTATGTGTAAAGCGTATAGTTACCCTCTGATTGCAAAGAACAGTTGTAATTAATGTAGATGCATCAAAGGACAGGAAATTGGTAAGTAACAAGCAGCTGTAAGTCGGTACATTAAAGGGAAATTCTTTTGAGGTGAATTAAATTGCTAAAATACCCAGTGTATCAAATGAAAAACATTCTACGACTCGAAAGTAAATATCATGATTTCTCCATGACTTCCAAGACTTCCTATGCCAGTACACACAATGTGTAAACAATTCTTTAATACTAACATAGCACTTTCCACTGGAAGTGCAACTCAAAATTCAGTAAATATGCATAAGGAATTTCCCAGATTTTCGAGTAAAAATGAAATTTTCCCCGACTATTACTAATCATTTTTCTCTTCCTTGACTTTCCTACTGCTCCCTGACTGATCCTGCTTGCAATATTAGTATCATAACTTTCCAATAAAGCCCATGACCTGATCTTATTTCATGACTATTCTATCACTTCTTATGCCAGTGGACACCTTTAGCAACAAGCATTTGAATTTATCTGAGTTTTCCCTGACCAGGCCTATTCCATGTCTTCCTAATTTCCCTAACGATTCCAGGTTTTGCATGTTTAGGGGAACCTTGTAGGATGACGCATGCGTCGACGCAAGAAAAAACGCACCGTTGAAGCACGACATTTTTTATTTATGGCGCAGACTGGGTGTTTTTACTTCTTTCCATTTCCAAAACCTTCACTTTTATCAGGGATACCGAAGACCACACAGGCTCGTCCAGGCCTGCCATTAACCTGCGCCAGTGGTTTGCACGCTTAATTCCTTCCCCCTGGCAAAAGGCCGCTCTCATGGGAAAAACTATTTTCGTAAATGTTATCACAAATTTGCTACATTTTTTCTTCCAGTACCGATTGAACGCGGCCCTTTATTTAATTTTTTCCCGATAGTGCACTCACAGAACTTAACATGCAGATCCAACGTATGGTGATTACGCACCTAGAGCTGCGAGCAAACGTGCAATAAATCACAAGTTTGCTGGGAAGGAAAAGGAGGAGGAATGAGGAGGAACAAGGGAGGAAATCGGGAACGAGCGGCATAATCAAGTTTGCACTGCGAATAATACATCAAAGTTCGCCAAGATTACACAATACTGTAAATATCCTCGAAACTAGTGAACAATAACGGTTGACAACAGTTGACATTTACGAGCGATTCAAAATGTTTGCTCTTCCGTGCAATTTGGTCAGGATCAGAATGCCTTAATAGTCTATTGAAACCAGATAACTACGTGTAGTTGGGCTGTAATGATACCTCTAGCAGGACCACTAATTCACTGATAAGATGAAAACTTAATGTACAACCTACATAAATGGCAAAATCGAAATGAACTTAAAAGTGCAAATACATTGAAAAAAAAAGTATGAACTTGTAAGAGTTGAAAATTCAGAAACACCATCCCAAACATGAAATGAAAATAATTGTATTAAATAAGCGCAAAGCATGCTATTAAAGCTTAGCATAAAAAAGGATGATGCACCGTGGGCTGATTTTATATTAAAATCGGCGATAGACTAAAATGTGGTCACTCTTTAGCGGAAATTTAATATTTCATAAACACACAGAGCATGTTCTCATCAAGGGTACGGCCAAGTATGAAAGAGTTCACGTAATTGTGACTAGGTCAGAAATTGCATGTTGTTTGCGAGAAAATTATTCAAAAGAGATGCCATTTATGGCCTCAAATCCAAGCTTGTCCAAATAGGGGATACCGAGGCAAACAGTCGTAATATGTCACAGTACACAGTACTGGACTAATTATTAATTGATTCTTGTACTTAATCATTTTGTGTGTAGTGTAATTTTCACGGATATCTACTTCTGACAATTATATATATAGACTACTGCTCAGATCATTGTATTGTGATGTATTGTGTGATGTTCACATATCTACTTCTGATAATAATATATATATATATACTACTACTACTACTCAGATCATGTTTGCTTACTTATTGTTAAGTATTTATTACGGATATTAAATGATGGCACGGACCATTGCTGGACAACATTCGAAATATAAATAAAAAACATTAAAACATTATGCGCTCTGTACTTACTGTATAAAACCAGATACATTTGGGCCTCCCTGTACATAGTTCTTTATATATATATCTTGAAACTAGGGCCAGGAATTGACTAATTCACCTTTTAACATTTAGCGATGATTTTTTAAGTGCATCTATCTTTTTTAAATTAACTTTTTGTAGTTTTATCTTTTATTTGCTACAATCTTATAAATGTACATTTTTTAATTGTAAGATCAAGTTTCAATCAAGGATGAAGGAACAATTTAAATAGTAAATAAGCCAGAAGGCGCAAGGCGTTAATGCGAAGTAGTAATTAGGTATGGGCTATTTGCCTCTTGGCCATCCTGACTTCCCTGACCTTTTAAACGATTTCCATACAATCAAATGGAAACAAATTTACCAAATTCAGATGATTTTATTTATTATTTCAAACGTTGTGTGTTATGGAAAAATAAGAATTCCTATTGCATAAGTAACAAGATACGCCCTCTTTTGAGCAATTTCATAAACAATAAATGATTTCAGATTATGGCAATTTAAATAAGCTGGCATTTTATCAGTTGAAAATTTTCATGAGTTTTTCATCAATATTTGAAATTTACACGACTTTTCCATCCCTTGACAATCAAGACTACAACTTAGATTCAGATCACCACGAACTTCTGTTACAGCATG
>JAQIXS010006562.1:0-10515 GCA_034700785.1 Rossiulus vilnensis | reverse complement strand
GCCATGACAAGGCCGAGCCCAGCAAATAATTTGGCAAATATGTGACTTTGTCATCACTAGACCAATTTGCCTGCTTTGCAGACCGCTCATATGCGTCAATGAATTCTTGCACATCCTTGTATGATTTTCCTGAAAATTTGTTTGGAAAATTTAATTGAGGTAAGTATTTCTTTGTATAGGTTTCTTGTGTTGCCATTGTTGGTTTTGCATCAACCGTAATTTTATCAGTGTTCATTTGCTTTATGCAGAAGGCAATTTTATTTAGCAGTGGGCCCCTATTTAATTTTGTGGTAGTTTCACCATGCTTCCAGCGCTATTGGACTTCTATTAATACGAAGCCCCCCTTTCACATGGATCCACGCCAATGATCTAAAAATTACTAATAATTTTGTTTTCCACTTAAAACCCCACGCTTTACAATTTTGCCCCTGCTAATGACCAGTTTTTGCAATCTTCAAATACTTCAAATAAAGACCATATGCCACCATCAAGGCAAATAAATCCGTGTTGTTGTTTTTTTTTTTCGTACTCTATGCTGGACGCATTCGGAATATCAGCGCTCGCCCGTATGACAAGTCAAAACTTTCAAGACACGCAAAATCATTCACCAAATTGTGATTGATCAAACAAATTTTTTTTTCAACAAGATGCCAATTTGAGTGTGAAGAGATCGGGTTTCGGCACCATTTGTAACGTGTTTGACTGATGTCTTGTTTATCAGCTCAACAGGTTACTCAACTTAATGTAGTTAGACTTGGTTAAAGTTTGATCATATTTATTTGGTTCAATTCCAAATTCTAAGAATCACAATTCACACTCGTTAGGCAATTTTGATTCAATGCTGCAAATTGCTATGTCATAATCAACAGAACACAACACCACTCATCGAATAATCACTAAATAATGCACAATAAATAAGTTCGCTTCGGCTCCACAAATTTGTATGAATTGTTTCACCAATGCAATAATAGATTCACATAAAAGTTCTGCAATTTAAAATGCACTCAGATAAAATAATGAGATCTCATAATATCATAAAATACTTCAATAAAAAAACAATGTAAAACATCGATATTCTGCTACCTCTAAATTTGCTATTTCGGGCATTTCAAGTTTTACAGGACTAAAGTCGTCCAAAATAAATTCGTTGATCAAGTGATGATATTAACGCTGAACTTCACGATTCATCGTGTTAAGAATAATTTGATACTTTCAGACCTTACTTTAAGCCGCAACATTTCGATCCAGTTTCCATTGTTGCATGTGATAAATGCAACAAGCCGGAGACAGCATTCAGCGTAAGATTTGTTTCATCAGCAACGCACACGTAACTTGTCAATCACTTCATTCGAATTTGGTCATCAAATGCGGGTTGATCAAATGTCGGAAGCTCGGCCAAAGCTCCCGACAGTAACCACCCTGGCCCTCAGCAAATAGCAGAATGATCCTAATTGCTAAAATCTCACGTTTATATACGCTAAATTTGACAATCGGCGCCACCTATGCAAATTCCATCACACTGGCAGAACAACATTCCTGACCAACAATGCTGAATGTCATTTGCCTCAATCAATGCGCGTCGATTTTTCAGTGTGGCCCTTGACCCCGCCAAACATACAAAGAATTCAATAAGTCAGGAGCGGGTCACAGGCCTAATGTAGTTTTATTTTTGACACAAAATAAAATTGGGGATATTTGTGGACGTCCATTATCTCCAAACCCCAGATTTTTTCCCCCTCCCTCCCCTCCCCCCATTCCTTCGTCCGACATTGTCACTTTCCAGCTAGCAGACTCTTCCGCCCCCACTCCCTCCCATACAACTCTCGGACGTCATGTATGTGCATGGCCACGGCCCCTTTTATAGGAGGGATTCGTATTAGCGCTCGAAAAGTGTCTAGTACTTCTTCATGGGTTCATGGCCAAAGTCACCTCAGCTACCTCACTCAACTCCTGTTGCAATCTTTTGAAGACGAAGATAGACCGCTGTGATACACGCTGCTCATGGTCCAAGGCCGTAATTGTGCTGCTGCCGATGCTGTCATTATATATATATATATATATATACACACACAGAATATACATGTATATATTTCAGTTCCATTTTTCGGGGGTTTTGCTGGCAGGGGACCTGAGCTCGCCTTCCTTCCATCCTGCATAAATCTTCTAATTTTATTTGTTTTTTGTAAAATGTTATTATTTTGTTGTTATGCAGAATCTCATTCGTGCTGGTCAGCCAAAGCGTACAAATGCGTACACAAATTACTTTATCAGGCACAAACTTTCGATGAACAACTGATTGGCTAGATAGAAACAGCTGGGGGATCTCCACGTGTGACTTTTTATTTAATATTATATCACAGACCTACATTAAATAAACTTGCTTCCTCCGATGCAGGAATGATGAAGTGAGATTTAACCATTTTAACATAATGACTCAAGATTGTAAACAAATACAGAAAGTACACATACGCTTTAAATGCTGTCATGCGTTTATTGTTCTCCACGTTTTGGACGAGAAAACGAAAAAAATACTTTGAATATTGTGGATCGTAAATTTATTACGAATGTTTTCTCATGCTCGAATAAGTAATTATTTTCAAACCTGCATTAAGGATGAGATAAAAGAATGCCCAACATGCAAACAATATTACTCGCACACTTTTTGCTTCAAATACTTATTATAATTGCTAAATTTATTTTTTTGAATGTAGAATTGCTCGTTCACTAGTTTCCGCTTTGGATTATAATTTCAAAATTCCCTGTTTATTTATATAAACGAATGTAAGAAAGTTAAAAAAAACACCGAAAAAATTCGAAGGACGTTGTTTATGCAGGGAAGCCTCGTTTTCGGAGGTCGCGTAACGTTTTTTTCTTCTTCAAATTTCTAAATTTTTGTATAAACAAACGGAGCATTTTGAAATTATAAACCAAAGCTGAAACCCTAGTGGACGAACAATTACAGTGTATACATTTGGAAAAATAAATTAAACAATTAAAATAAGTATTTGGAGCACACAAAAAAATGTGCATGAATTAACATACATTTCGCGTATCACTCGCGTGTTACACGTACACGTTGGTATGGGATGATTTCCGATAACTACCGCACAGTTATTTATTGATAACGACTAACGTTAACGTGGCGAAATCTCTGAAGGTGCATGCATTATGATGCACGCCCAAAACGATCGGCGATTTCTCACTGGTTTTTAACGCAGTAGACGAATCCGGAATTTCGGATCTACGTGCGTACAATTGAACATTTGTACGTGTATAATCGTTTTCGCAACATTGTCTTTTTTAAAAGTGTCATAAAGCATTTGGCGCTCGCGTAGCTTCACGTCCTGCAGTCGACGAATTAGCGTCCAAATGAAATGAAATCATTATTTATTCGTACGGCACTTGCTTTCCACGCGAAAACCTACCGGCTGCATATTATTAATAACTACGCGTACGAAACGTTGTCAGAATTTATGTCTTGACGAATGCGCGGATTCCGGGAAGGCGTACGCGGCGGTTCCACGTAGAAGAGAGAGAGTAGAGTGAAATATGGACGGGACGATATCTCGGTTTCCCCTTTGGGATTGCATAAATCAAAACAACAAAGTCAGGTGACATCGCCACCAAAATTACGCTCCCGAGTTTTCATTCATGGATTTGGCGGCTGCATTCTCGCTGATCGATATTTAATTCGGTTTCCATTTGGCCCAGAATATCTCACAATCACGCATCGCTAAATACCAAAAACTGAATGCGACGAAATGGAGGAATTCCACTGCGCCAACAACGCGGGTGGACTACGGCACAGTAGTCGTTAAAATTTGAAAACAAAATACTTTAGCAAACGTTTTCACCCATGGAAGTTACTACTAGAAAAGCACTGCCGTGAATGAAAACTCGGGAGCACAAATTCGGGGGTACATATTCAGCAATGTCAACTTTTTTCCTTATCAACATTTGGTGAAATACCCCAATCAAAACTTATATTTGAAAATATTTCTTTAATCGTTCCTTTTCATATTTAAGTAGTGTAAATAAGGCGGTTCGAGTCACTTTAAATGGATATTTTTCCCCGATGTTTCCAACTACGCTGCAGGTGGTGGGTATCTGAAAGATACTCGGGCATAAAATAACGAAACTGCCAAATGCAGTATCGCAAACACAGGAATGCATGCGAGCGGTCTTCAATTATTCGGGGAAAAAATTTAAAGATATTTTATGAAAGACGTCGTGGTCATTAACGATCAGGTAACAAAGTTTAGACGAAGCAATTCACGGCATTAGTAGTAATCATATCACCATTAGTTTGATTTCGACAAAATAAATACGTTGAACGGTTATTAATTCAACTACTTAAAAAAATCTTTGGTAATGATATTGCTGCAAAATGTATTTTTCCTGAAAATCAGAGCGGTCACATATATCTGTCTTAAAATAGCACTTGGCATTTCCAACACGTTCATGCGGGAAAAATTAAAGTCATTTTGTGTGAACTAACAACACTTTTGATAGTGTAAATTTGAGACGACTAAACTACCCGTAATTTATCAACAATGCGTTTAAAATTATTGGCACTTTTTCCAAAACTGGCACATGGAAGATGTGCAACATTTCGGTCGTTGCGATGAGCAATGCAAGGTCGGATTTCTCATCGGAAGGTACGAGTGTAATTAAGAAGTCATTGCGGTTATCACGAGCAAATGCGCACCACATTTTTGGCAACTCCAAATCCGTATCATCCATGTCTAATTGCGTCACAGGTCCATGATCTCGGAACGAACAAATCGACGAGAGAATCCTGCGAAGAAGAATGTTTTTTTTTCATGCGGGCGTTACGAACCCACATTACGACAATATCCTTTAAATATACGTACAGTATATGGGGGGCAGTTGAGTCTGGCGTAATATTCCATACTGTACAGACTCATGAGGAAACCCATTCCGAT
Source organism: Rossiulus vilnensis (assembly GCA_034700785.1). Classification (NCBI taxonomy): domain Eukaryota; kingdom Metazoa; phylum Arthropoda; class Diplopoda; order Julida; family Julidae; genus Rossiulus; species Rossiulus vilnensis. The sequence goes on along the minus strand of JAQIXS010006562.1, from coordinate 5,569 downwards.
GAACAGCGCAATCCAAACGAACACGTTCCAATACCTTTCCTTACGTTTGTCCGTCAAAAACACAAACATTACTGTCGCGAAAAACGAAAGAAATGTTAGCGAGCAATATCGGTACACTCAAATCCTAAACCGTAGCCATTTTCACGCTTCCTCGACACGTCATGGCTGTTATCAATATCAGTCACCTACATGTATTAGGTTTAGAGGGAAAATAAGTCACTTGCGTTTACGAGTCCCCCTACATTGATTCAAAACTAGCTAAAAAATTTCCTCACCTCCCACATTCCCGAACATTACGAACAATATCGGGTAGAAAAATCTGAAGGAAAATGCGAGTATGTATTCGTGAACAACGGCAGATACTATAAACACGGCAAATTTTGGAATTACTCGACCGCGACAACTGTGCTTCATCATCAACTGCAATTAAAAAAAAGGCACGAATTGCTTCATTAGGTTAAACGAAGCTCTCGGTTTTCTACATTTTCATTCGTTCGCTCATAGCACTCACGTAGTAAACATCTTTGTAGATGTAGACGTACAACCAGTCATGCACAACGACATTCCAGGTGCGATAATAATTAGCAAATGTTGTCGAATTCCACCAGTCCTGCAATTAAATTTTAAAATTAACCCCGTGATCAATTTTTCTATACAAACTAAATGCAACTTTGACATACCTTGTAGAACATTCTGTCAGCAAACCTCAACATTTCTGCAAAAGCATTCAACCAGGAATGCAAAATGGCGAAAAAGCCGCACAAAAGCACTAGCACGCCAGGGAGCATTACGGAAAAAACGGAGAGGACCAGATTTTTAGGGGACATTGGCTCTTGGCCAAATTTGTGGAAGACAGGAACGCAAAAGCGCACGAATACAAAGTAGGTGTAGAAAAGACAGGCAACCACCTGCACGAAATTGCTGACCACATATTGCCACTCGACGTGATTGTTCCTGCAAAAGAAACGGATTGTCAAAAACAATTTTGCTGATTCAATGCGCTTTCCTAACATTGGCCTACCTTGGATACTGATCTCGGTATACCAAAGTAGGAGCAAATAGAAAGTATAGAAATCTTGAAAAATCAGGACAGGCAACGAGCTTTGCCTGGTCCTCATCCTTGGCGTCTGCTGCGAACAACAGATAAGAACGGAGTAAATAAATTTTCACTGATAAACAATTAAACATCTTCAAAATGCGAATTTCCATCGATTTACCTCGAAGCACGGAATATTTAGTTGCACGAGAAACGTTACTTCGCACAAATGCGTAAACCTTCATGAGTAAGCGAGCCTAATACAGTACACATGTACACCCCAGATTAAACAAGAGTGTCGATCGGAAAAAGAACAATACAGCGATAACTAGGTACACGTGCAATGAAATAAGAGTTAAATGTTTTCAACCCCCAATTCGCAAAACCAAGCACGTAGCATTAAATAACCCAAAGTTACCACAAGTTAATGAGCAGGCAATTTTTCTAACCTGTTCCATCAAAATAATAGACGATGAGGCTGGGGGAAGGCTATGTTCTACCATCTTAGCCACGGGTAAGTAAAAAAACATGCACAAGTAAAGTACGTAGGCAGTTAACCATGCATAATCCCACCGAGCTGCAAGTACCACACAAATGCACACGAATTAAAGAGTAGGTAAATATATATATACACAGTTCCACTTTTAGTAATACGTCACGTGGCAACAATGACCAAGCATTAAACCAAGCATCAAGAACATGGGCAAATGTCACGTACTTTTACCAAAATGAATAACGCAAAGAGTTTTTTAAAACTAACATGACACGGGGCACTTTTTTTTAAAATCCCCTTCCATGATTAGTGTACCAAACACCATTAGACGAGCTTTGCATTTCATTTACCAGTATGCCGATGTATATTAAAAGGCCAATAATGAAATCCTGGATAGACATGAAGAAGAGTGCTAATCATCATAACTGCCCAAATCGCCATTACGGTATGAAACTTTTGCAAACGTCCACTGGATTAACTTAAAAGTCCAAGTTTACTCTATGTAGAAACGTGTGTGCGTTGGCATTTATGACGTTAGTAATGTACACGATGTATACACGATGAAATGACAACGTTACAATTCTGGATTGCTTACTTTCCCGTGTCAACTAAATCGTAGATCACAGTATTCGAAAACAATAACACCAAAATGGCAATAAATATGTGGTATATCGTCTGAATGTGAGTGCTTTCAAACAGCTCCCTGTAACAGCTCCTCGACTTTGAAACTCCTTGTCTGGTAGTTCTCCCTACCTACTATTTGTATAATTAAAAAGTGTGTTATTGGACGGCGAGGGTTGTGATTTTTCCACTTTATGAACAAAATCATCCACCATCTCGGATAGTTTCTTATCGAGATAATCCACGGAATTTCCATGCAACCTCTGTAAAGTAATAGAGAGAATATATAGAGTTGGACATTGAACTAAATGTGAACGCAGAGTGAATGTGCCACTCATTGATTTACCCTCGCATTGTTGCGGACGTTTTCGATTGTCATGCGGCTTTGAAAGGAATCGTCTAGAAAATAAAAAGCACATTATCCAATTTCAGAGCATAAATGTATTCGAGACGAGATTTGAGCAGTATCACGATTTCGTTTCGATGAAACTCGATGCTTGACATTGAATAAGATCAACCATAAACTTTCACGAGTAGAAATGAAAATGCCTGAGAACGAAGCATGTTCTGCGTTCAAATTCCAAAGAGCATTTGTCGTGCACGCAGTACTATCCAAACCCAAAAATATGCACAGGTCAACAACATTTCATACAGTATAATTATTACATAAGTCAAGTATTTTATCATAAGCAACTTGCTAATTTTGCCAGATTGTTCATTAAAAAATATTATTAAAACATTACGAGAATGATCACGAGGTACACATTTAAAACCACTTGAAAGGACGGCCATTAAGACCTTTCAATTGTTTTGGCTGCACATGATAGTAGTTAATCGAGAACACCAGTTTATCGAAGCTCATCTCGAGTTAATATCAACTTTAAAAAAACAACAACGGGAAAAACATGCCAATATTACGGAGATCTCACATATTGGTTGCGCATTTATCAACAGGATATTTCTTACGTTGAAATATTCACCGAGTTTCATCCATCTCATTCGGACTAATAATTATGTTTCTTTTATGGGTGATGTATGGAAATGCTATAGTCCACACACACAAGCAGGATGAGCAAGTAGTCATGCTAGGTCATGTTACAATATATATATATATAAAAGCACACGTTCATATAGGCCTACATGTAAAAGTGGATTTTTAAAACAATAAAAGAAGAGTTTAAAAAGCGGAAATTACACGTCCACTTTATGCCTATACTCACCATGTTCGATGCCGTTCGCGCCTTTCGATGGGCGTTCTCCACTCGATTTGTGTCGCAGTTTCAGCCCTTCACTCGGCATTATACCGTTTTCCATATCCAAGTTTTGATTTTTACTTTTTTTATGTTACGAATACTTTCAAACGCGAACGTTTACGCCCAACATAACGGTATCTCCCTCGGTTTCGGTGTCGGCTTTTCGCTCTTCTTATGAACTTTGAGACATGCAACGTGGCTACTTGAAACGACACACTGACATCCGTCAGCCGTAATCCTGATTTAAATGGATAATTAACAATTATTGCGTCAATCTAGTGCAGCAAACGCGTCGTAATCGATAAACTTACATGCGGAGAAAAGGCAGGCAAGAGATTTCAAAACACCCGAAAGACGCAACCATCACCACATTAAGCAACTGCGAGTCTGGTGACACTCTCCGATTCCATATGATTGCCGGTGGTCTGCTACTACCTACCACCAGGCTCATCTATGTACGTAGCCTACGGAGTACTCACACACTCACTATACCAAAAGCACTCTGTCACTACTCACGCTCCGTAACCGGAACGCCTACGGAAGCCCATAGGAACTTCATGAATCCTCAATGAATCGAGTTATGATGCCGAATTGAAGGAGAGGATATATTTCATTTGGCGGCCATATTGGAAAATCTATAAACCCTTAAACGGGGCGCCATTGCAACTGCGTGCGAAACAATCGATAAAATGCGAATAAAATAAGTAATATTTGCGTACTAAATCCAGATGAAACGCATCGAGGACTCGTAAATACACTTTTTGCGAAACCATATTACGGAGATTGCAGGATTCCTTATAAAATTAACGTTTTAAAAACGCATAGCTGCAACGTGGCGCCACCTTTCCTTTAAATGGAGCACTTTTATTAAATATCTAATGTAAAAAAGCGCGCACTAATTTAATTGGAAAGGCCAAATAAAGACGGTTATAAAAAAAATTCTGTTGTCGCTTAAAATTATTCGCTAGCCGTGCTTTCGGATTTCATTTAAAAATGGTTGAAGGAATAATTTAATTATCTACAAATTTTATTGCTATTTACGGTAATTTCCCAAAAAGCATGTGCACTGGTTTTATGATTATTTCGCATATAAAGTTTTTACAAACAATATATTTTTTTGTGGTATTGTTAACTAACATCCATTATTTGTACCAATTTTTTGGAGAAAAAATATTTTTTTCTCCAAAAAATTGGTAGTTTTCGCTAACTTCCAAGAAATTGGCTGACAATTATTTACAAGTTTTAACTTTTGACAATTACCAAATCCAAAATTTAGAGCTAGGAGAGAATGACGACGATAACATTAATAACATACTATGGGATGAGATTCCAGGGTCCAGGAATCTCGAAGACCGGTACTTTAGCGATGCGTACTCGATCGCTGGCAACGGAAAAGTCAATCCCGCTGTGAGCGACTCGCTGTCCTAATATTAATCCTAAAGAGATGTAGAGAATCTCGCTGTGGGCGAAATGAACGACTAACGAATAAGGATTGAAATAAACTTTAATGAGAGCAACAACATCTCTGCATCGCTCGGTACAAAAATAGCGGAAGAGATTTCCAAATGGCAAAATTCGAAAGAACGTAAGATCACGAGTCTCTGCCGCTCCACTCTGGCGGCGTCCTTTTATATAGAGTTCTGCGTGGGCGGGGCGACGCCGCCTGAGGGGATGCGGCTGCTACAGAGTAGCCTCTCGGTGAAGCCGGGGCTCTCCTCTCTTTCACAATACACGTATACTGCAAGAGCCATTATAACAACTATAGTGCGTGTGCATATTTATTTGTATTGATGAGGTAAACAACTTCCTCCGATTTATTACACTTTATAGTATTTTACATTCCTATGTTATATTAAACCCAGTATTACTATAGCATAGTGACAGTAATTTACGCAAATTGCAGTTTGCAGACTCGCATTTATGCATACATGTAAACTGCTCCGTACATCATAACGTCCCATTAAGAATGCAATTACAATTCATCATCATCATGAACAACCATAGTGTCTGATGCCATCTTATTCAACTCCTTCCACTCGCCTCTTATCTTGAACCATGTACTGCAGTTGTTGCAGACTGGCTCTGACACCAATACTTTACATCGTCAATCCATATCCTGTGGGGCCTCCTCTACAACTAGTGCTGTGCTTTTCGAATATTCGAACA
>JAQIXS010006561.1:0-10515 GCA_034700785.1 Rossiulus vilnensis | reverse complement strand
ATCTTGGCAGTTTGAAATTATAAAACAAAGCCGAATCCCTAGTCGACGACCAATTAATTCTACATTGGTGAAAATAAAAGCCAGCAATTATATTAAGTATTTGAAGCTTAAAATAATCAGTAATATTTTAGCACGATGCAAAGACATGCCTTTGGATCATACTTAAATATAATAATAAAGATAAAAACTGGAAAAAACGTCTGAGGGGGGGGGGGGGGATTATTGCACATAACCCACAGCCGAAACTGCATTTAAGTACGAAGTACTTGAAATGAGGCTTATCTTCCTATAGGGGCCCCTTGGCCCTCTGGGCCCCGTGATTTACGAGGTGGGGTTAGATCAAAAACAGATCGAGCGCAGTTTTCGCTAACGCACGCTTTTCGGCTTTAGGGGAAATTCCCATTTCCTGCGCTGACTCCGAGTGTGTAAGGGGGGGTCACGTGGCTACCCCCAGAAGAGGCTCCGAGGGGCGGATATGAGTTTGATTACTTGTGCCGGTCGTTAATGGCGTTTCTAATTGATTTGTTAACCTGCTCGTGGTGCTGAGCAGGCCCTCGAGGGGCGCTGCTGAGGCCCTTCTCTTCAGACCCCCTTCCCCCCTCCCCCTTAACAAAAGCATTATTGGCCACGATTTCACCCTTGGCTGAGGACATATTGAACGCGGTAAAGTTTATCTCACACAAACGCCGTCCGACTAACATTTTCACATGCGTAACCCAAAAGGACCTTACCACCCCCTTAGCCCTTAGCCCTTAGCCTCAAAAACACAATTTGCACACTCGGCTATGATTATCGTAAACATAAGATTTGGGATTATTTATCGTTAATCCCCTTTGCCTCGATATCCACCCTCTGACAATGGTCGATTCTTGCGTGGCTATTAAGGGGGAGGGGCAAATAAGGGGATTAGGTCCTATGATCAGTAAAACACCCGCCAACACAACAAATTTTTTTTTTAAATTTTTTTTTATATTAAAAATAACGTTGTTTTAATTCCTCCAAATTATTTTTAACTCCTGATTGCTTATGACCATGAAGAAAATGTCAGTATGTGATGCTCTACCGATGTCAGTATGATTTTATACTAATTCTAGTATGATTTTGTAGTGTTAACAGCATAAACTTAGTGATATCAGCATGATTCCATACTGATATCACTATTTATATACTGGTTTTTGGAACTACTTAATATCAGTATGCTTAGTGATATCAGTACATCTTAGTTGTTTTTGGGACTACTAATATCAGTGTGGCTAGTGATATCGCTGCAATTTTTTTTACTAATATCAGTATATTTGTACTGGTTGATAACAACATGATGAAGCTACACTTTATAAAAGATCAGTATGTAATTCTCTACTAATATCAGTATGATTCTATACTGAATATCAGTATGATTCTATGCAGATATCAGTATAACCTAAGTGATATCAGCATGATTCCATACTGATATCACTATTTATATACTGGTTTTTGGGACTATATAATATCAGTATGCTTAGTGATATCAGTAGATCTTAGTTGTTTTTGGGACTACTGATATCAGTGTGGCCAGTGATATCGCTACGATTTTTTTAATACTAATATCAGTATATTTTGTACTGATATCTGCCGTACTGGTTATACTGACCTTTCCACCAGGCTACCAAAATGACGAATGTCCGAAATCGTGTCATGTCCACTCGTGATTTTCCCATGCCCTTTGGTCTCCCTGGGGCATTTTGCTCATATTTTGTGGGAGGCTCTTATGAATTCATCATATTCATATATGGCGATTAATAAGCGCACACACATATTGGTTCCAATTATGATCGCAATATTTCGAAAAAATCACGCTCAAGGCCCTACGATTTTTACATAAATGCGCACGAACATATGTACACACGTAGGATAGATTCGTTTATTTATAATTTCGTTCAAATTACGTACAAAATGCGGTCAGAGTGACAAAAAGACCTCGTTCACGATTTGTCCAAAAGTGAGAGAAAACGATTAAGAGAGACGCCATTCTTTTGTTACGCGAAAACTGTTTTTAAGGGGGAAAACCCCTTGTTTGGGACCGCCGTTGTGAATGGAGAGGGGGTCCTTTGGACATCACAATGACATCTAAGAGTAAAGCTCACCACCACCACGCCAGAGGGGCTTATGGAAAATGGTCGCGTGTCAGCCGTGAAGGACCTCATCGAGAGTGGGACCCCCCCTTAAGCGAAATACGCAGCCCTTAAGGTATTTTTCAACCATTCATTCGAAGTTTAAACCGTATAAGTTTGCGCTGTGTGTGTAATGTATTCACGGATTTTTATGCAAATTCTCAAAATTCAACAACACTAATGTCCGTGTGTTCCATGTGGATCGGTTTCGTTTAAATGGACCCAAAGGATGGTGTGTGCGTGGACCTCCCATCGTTTGTCCGTTTTTTAAAAATTGTGTATCTTTTTACAGGGGTGGTTTTTGAAAGGTTTAAGGGGCCGTACATCGAAAAATGACTTTTTCAAATAACGTTACTAAAGTACATCTACGTGCGTGTTATTTCTAAGATTCTAAGATTGATAAGAGAAAATGATTTGGCCTGAAATTGGGCTAATTTTCACGTTAATTGTTTCCACACACACACACCCCATTTATTGGTAATGTTTCTTTTTCCAAAAAAACGCCAAAGTTCTGGTTTGTGTTACTTAATGCGTTGTAATTAAACTAGTGATAAAAGTGGGGTCAAGGTTTTGGATAATTATGCAGATTATCACGTGTTATGAGGATGATAAATTTAGTTACATTTTATTGGGTGTTTATTCTTTCAATTTAATGACTTTTTTAAAAAAATAACGTTACTAAAGTACATTTACATTATTTATAAAATTCTACTGCTGTTTTTCCCTCATTTTTCGTAAGGTTTTTAACTCGTTATTATTAAAACTAAAAGTGTGGTCAAGGTTTTGGATAATTATGCAAACTGCAATTTATTGTTAAACGTCAGCCTCTCAAAGGGGCCGGTTGCACAATTGCGGGTTAAATGAAAGGTTACATAACCTGGGGTTAATAGGTTTTTTGTTGCACCATTTTACTATAGGGATTACAGTAAATTGTTGCAGCTAAGAGTTATGGGAAAATTGCATTATATATTACTAACTTTAGGTTAACCCTGCCCATTAACTAAGTTAACGTTTACCCGTGGTTAACTGCTAACCTGCTGTGGTTGAATGCCTTTCCTTAGTTAACTAGTGGGTTTACCTTGGGTTTCGCTTAATTTTGGTTGGTGCAACCGGCCCTAAATGGCGTTATTTTGAAAAAAATGCATGGAAACTATCTAAAGTTCAAAACTTCAATGATTATTTCAGGCGTTGAGTAAATGATGTTATTTTAGATTGGAATGTAATCTCAATTAGCATGGCTATATGACGTCATCTGGATGAATTGTTCTACCTGGGACTTAACAGGGAAGGGAGTCATCGTCATGGACGAACCCTTAAAAGCCTTTAACTTCTCCCCTGCCTAAGTTTAGCATAATTATGTAAGCACCATCCCTTTTCGTCTATTCACCCTTGAAATTTAGTAAATGTAAAAAAAAAACAATAAAAATAAAAAACGTAAAACGCAGTGGTTTACATAGCCCATTGACTCTCTTAATAAGGTCACGTGGCGCCGAACACAGAGACCACGAGGGTAGTTTTCTGTAGGGCCCTTTGAAGCGTAACAAATACCTCCAGTATTGAAGGTCCCTTCCCCCTCGACCACTGACCACTGTTTATGTGGGATGATTAATGACCGCATCAATGGCAGTTTGCGAACGAATTTCACGCCTAATTAACACCGCGCTCTGGGTTTAGGCCTTTCGATTGGGGTCACACGGCTGATTTAGGTCCAATGAATTCACGAAATTTCGGTTTTGGAGCCACGCGGAAGCCTCGCTCCTGAATTTCCGATTGAAATTCATGGCGAATTAGACTCGGTGAAGCTTTTTTCAGGATGTTCAAAGACCACGAGTCGATTTACAACAATCAACCATTTTGGTCGTGAAATTGTTGGACTGGACACGCTGATATATATTAATTAATCGCCGTAACCGAAACCAACGCATGGGAACCTGGGAAGCGGAAGTTCACACCGGGTCACGTGGGTCGTCAAGAAATTGACCTTTGATAGGTTCACTGCCCGAAGATGGGTTTGGAAAATTGGCATTTTTCAAAACCAGAAGGTATAAGCGACACCTTTGACTGCTTATTGCTTCGTTTTTAGTTAATTTTTTCGGAGTACATGTGCATGAATTGTAATAAATAAGGTAAAAATAAGACTTAATCTGTTAGTGTTCTTGAATGACTGATTCATTTGCGTAAAATATACATTTATTTGCGAAATAATTCATTGACAGGACGATTTGATGAAGGTAGATGAGGCCTAATAATTCAGGTGTGTACATGCATGGAGCAATTAAGACTAATTAAGACCTGGATTAAAAAATATTACGCAGTTGGTGACCGTCCTTCTGACCATATCTTTCTCAGAAATAATGTAGCAATTCTTAAAATTTAAGCTACCCTTGATATAAAAATTGCGAAAACTTTATTTTTAATCGATGTTGCTAAGTTATAAAATTTCTAGAAGCATATAAGGTACATTTGGTAGTATGAATTCCTGTCATCTTTCGTGCCCCTTAATTCTCAGACATTTTTTTTTAAACCACAGGAACTATACATGTACTGCAGGTGCATCTTCAAATATTACTGACGTTTACAGTATGTGACCATTATTACCTAACAAGTTTGATTTATTATTTTTGAAGTAAATACGTGGCCATTTCAAGCCGTCAAATGATATACACGTGCATGTAAGGGACTCTAGCAAATGTGTATGTAAAATAATACCAAATAATACCACTTTGAATAATTAGACGTAATTTGACTGAAAATGCCCATGCCTGTTACCAAAGGAAAAACCGAGCGGAATTCGGGATATATATATTTAGGACTTATTTGACACATTTTATTTTCATTTATAATTTCAAGCTTACAACAGAAATTAATCGGATGAGCGTAGCTCTTTAATTCACGAAAACATGCATACGGTTTTTTTTACAGAAAATGAAATTTAACGAGCGATGTAATCCACTCGATATACAGCGTACGGTTAGGGCAGTTTGTAATTTCACATGGGTCTTGTTGAATTGCTAGATCCTACGCATTCGGCCGTAAGGGTCAGCGTGGTCAGCACGCTTCTCCTGTTCGGATTGACCCCGAGATTTTCCCAGTTTATCCACGATAACCTCGCTGTGAGATCTAAAAAGATTAAACAATTATCAGCTCTTCCATGGAAATTATTTCAAAATTTGAATTGATACACATTTTTAGACCTGATGCTAAGTAGCCAAATGGTTGACTAATTCACACGGTTACCCTTACGTATTGTCAAGTTCATCCTACGGTTTGAAACTTGTTGAAAAAATACGCTCTTATTTTGTCCGAAATTGAAATAATTTTATTAGATTAAAATGCCTGCCCCTTAAAGAGGGCAATCACTGGCAAGAGCCCTGCGATGTAGGCTGGCTTCTCCACAGGGTTGTTTTTGAAAATGTATTTCGTATAATTTTATAATTTCTAATTACGAGCACCCATTTATTATATTAATAAAATAAGCTTTTAGTTGGATTTCAGGGTGACCCATAATGATGCAAAAATATTTTGAAATATGAAACAGGTGAATAAAATTATGCAAAATTGTGACAAGAAGCCCTAATGCTCATTATTTAAAAGGTCATCATTGATATCAGCCCTAAGATAAGTGTTAACGTATCTTTAGGTTAATATAAACTAATTTTTGATTACATTTTATCTTAAAACTTTGCCTTGTATGGTTGTAAAGATCATAATTAATTTTTTACAGAATGTCTCTTTCACATTTTTAAAACATCAAAAAATTGAAAAAATTACAAAAAAAGAAAATTGCTTGAAATTGTGAGAAAAACAATATCTGTTGGTGAAAAAATACCTTGCCTAAAGGGGGCAACCTCTGCTATCCATCATTTAAAATATTTTTTTTGTAATTTTAATTGTCATGACTGCAAAGCCGCATTTAATATTTAAATAAAAGGAGTTTCTAGTTTGTTTAAGGTTGACTCGTACTGATTCCAAAATATCAAACCCGTGTAGAAATTTATGCGAAATATTTCAGCTATAAACCCAAATGTCCGATGTCTATGGATGGAGATTGAAGGAATGAATTGATGATACCATATTTGTAATAAAATTTAAACTTACATGTTAATTACAGGTCTCAATTTCATTTTCAACTTAATTGCATGTAGGGGGTCATAATTACGTGACACTTTTCTTTATTATTATATATCTGTACTTTAATATTTATCATGCCTTGTAGGGTTGTAAACCCCTAAATAGCCGAGTTGTAGTTGTTGTTGTTGTATATTTAGTTTTTTAAATTATAAGAGTATAGTTTTGTGCGGAGTACCTCATGCAGATTTTAAAACATTTCCAAAAATGTGTACGTTGCTTGAAATAGTGATGACCCCTAAATGGGGGCAATCACTGTTATCGCCAGAGGACTGAAGGTTGGCTCATCTTCAGGGGTAAATCCATATTGAGGGACCGTTTTGATGGTCATAATTACAACATTGTTTTAATTTTATAATTTATTAGAGTGTTTTTGTACAGAGTACCTCATGTAGATTTTAAAACATGTCCAAAAAACGTGTAAATTGCTCGAAATAGTGCGGGTCCCTTAAAAGGGGGCAATCACTGCTATCACCGAAGCACTGACGGCTGGCTTATTTTAAGGGGTGAACCCCATATTTTATACGATTATAATTATTTATATAAAAGCAGTAACATTTCTTACCGCTAGTGTTCCACTCGTTGCCCCTCTCGCAGGTAATTTCCCCTCGCAGGCACCTTTCTATATAGGTCAGTGGGTCCAGATCCGACACCAAGATCTCCTTGAGAAGGGCGATGTAAGCGATGGCCAATCGCAAGGTGTCGATTTTGGACAGTCGCTTTTCGTAGGGAAATGTGGGAACGTGACAACGGAGCTCGTCGAAAGCCGAATTGATACTAAATAAAGCATTAAACGTCACGCATTTAGCCCGTATTTTACATTTGTTTTTCAACTGGAAAACTGACGTTGCACTGACATTGTGAAAGGGCTAACAGTAATTGTTCGCCTCTTAGGGATGAATTTCGATTGAGGTTTCAAATGGTCCCTAATGCATTCAGTCGGATCAAAGGCAACACGTAAAAGGTTCCAGGATTATATAAATGGAATTTATTAATGGAAAGAAACTTAACGGAGATTTGCTAGTTGTTGTTGTTGTTTGTTTTTTTTGGATTTTTTTTCTCAGAATTTAGCCTGTACTCTACACATTGAAATGTCTTAAATTAAGATGAAATAATCGAAACAAAATAATTGTCACATTAAAGCAGGATGCATCTTCTGGTACATTATACTTAAACGTCTTATTTTTATATTCAATTAAATATAAAAAAAATCGGTTCTTTTACGGAAAAATCCGGTTCAGAAATGCTTGAAATCCAATCATTAACAGTTTAATAAAAATAGATTCATAAAATTCCATATTAATTTCATTTTACATATTACATTATTTTGAACAATCCGGATACAATTTCATCTTAATTTCAGGCAGATGTTCACGTGCATTTTTTAAATGATAAATCAGACGGTTTCACTTTATAGTACGATTCACGATGAATGAAAGGATATTATTTTCGGGGTTGGAGTTCATGCATATTAATTGTCTTTTCATCGCAAAAAAAATATTGCATCCCGAAGTAAAGTGGTCATAAGATGTTCACATTCTTGCAATAGTATTCGTCGTTTCCATGCACTATAATCTTAAATAAATTTAAAACAACGACGACAACGTACAGTTTCATCTCAATTTTAAGACAGCTATCATATTTTCACGTGCATTTTTCAAACTATAAATTTTCTAAATAATAAATCAGACGGTTTCACTTTATAGTACGATTGATGATGAATTGAAAGGATATATTAATTTCGGGGTTTGAAGCCCATGCATATTCGTTTCGCCAGTTAATTGTCTTTTCATCGCAAAACAAAAACAAACAAAAAGAAAAAAAATACTCGATTTGAAATTGAAATCGGAAGTAAAAATTAAGTGGTCGAATTTAATGAATTAAAAGACAATAGATTTGAGAGATAGGCAATTTTTACTTACATACACATCGCGCTCTTGCCTCCTTCCGAACGATTTCTAGCAACGAGAAAACGAAACCAAATTCAAATTACTGCATCGCAAATAAAATTAATTAGCCGCCAATCAAATTTAATGAACGGAATATTTCGGATAATGCCTGATTAATTTTAGCTGCGCAATTATAGTTAACGGGTCGATGCAGATTAAGCATTGGACAAAAAAAAACTGAATTTCGGACTTGCATGGTACCATGGGCTAGGGCATCGTAAAAAATACTACAAAGACATTCTACAAAGTGGTTTTTTATAAAAAATTTCGTTTGTTTTCTTTTTGGGAGATATATGCATGGGCTTCGTACGAAGTCAAGGTTTAAATGTCTCAATTTTATTATTATTTTAATCTGAAAACAGGTGGCTGTTCTATTCCTGAATGCCGCGCGAGACACGTTTAATTAATTTTTGTGGTAATTATTAAAAGTGGATTTTTGTTTTAATGTTGTTTTTATGTTTTTGTGGAGGTTTTAAGGAAATGAAGCAGGGATAAGTGACCTTACCTGAGCATTCTTTTCCTTTCCCTGATGTTCGCAGCGTGTCTTTGAACCCGATAAGGGCTGTGTGGGTAAGGGCTTCGTGATGCCGTTTCGCACTGGTCATCTGCTGTCCGAAAAACAAACAAACCACGTTTTATTCACTGACCCTTCAAATGGGAAATAATCCTCTGAAATATTCATCGAGTCTTGTGTTTATCCTTAATAGGCTTTAAATTTAGAGAGCACGCATTAATAAAGTTAGATAATGTTATTGGAATGATCATTATAATTCTATAAAGAAAATGTGAAATGTTTTGACTATGGAAAAATCTGAAAATGCTGAAGTTTTTCTAGAAATTACGGTTATCATTTCTTATGAATGACCAATGAAAACGTTAACGAATGGATTTTGCTTAGGATCGTTGTCGAACGGAATTGACAATTTTGAAATTTTTTGAAATTTTTTTTTTGAAAAATTGATAATTTACGTTAAAATTTTCGGATGAAATGAATTACGCGAATGCACTCTTTATTCACGATAGCCAAATATACGAAAAAAAATGAACATTTTAAAATGTTATTTATATTTAGAGCCAAAAAAGCTTAAAATGCGAGACATATAAATGATTAATTTTGAAAATGAAAATTTAATAACATTTAATAAAATATGCGCAAAAAATAACAGGGATACCAAATATAATTAGGGGCACAATATGAAACGTAATATATGAAAAGGACCCTTCGTTTTCGACGAGGCGTTCATTGCCATCATCGAATTCGTCAAACTGATTGATGAAAAAAAAATTAAAATAATTATTGCTTTATCATAATTGGTTGTTTTTCGATTATTTTTTTATAAAACATTTATGGCTGTCTCTACGTACACAAAAATACACGTGATCCATCCCACGATAAATAAACTGCAGCCTGAATAATCATCCATAACATGGACCCCGTGTTTGGCTTAATTACAACGCATTAGGGCACATACACCCTCAACTGATTTTATTTCTCAGTTCACTTCATTAATTGATATAATTGCCCTTGGTGCAACGCGGGATATTGCAAACAGTTCTTGAATGGGCATTTTCCTTTTTTTTTAAAAAAAAGATTGGAATGTTTGTGGTCCATAGGCCCTTCGCTACCATACGTATCAAATGCATGCATGGACGGGAATCATGATCGCAATTACCTGATGAGATGTAGGCGGCCGCCACGAACTGCTGATGGACATCGCTGACCGGTCCAGCCCCAGTCCCAGACCCGTTGGGTCCGTTGTTGGTCGTTGTCCTGGGTGCGAATGCGCAAGAGGGCAGGTCGTTGACGTCCTCTTCGGTCATGGCTGGGCTGTCGTACCTGGGCGCCCCTTGCATGATGGCGCAGGAGGAAGGAAGGTCGGAGGTCGCCTGGCTGGTCTGACCGGAAGTGGAGAAGAAGTCTTGCAGGCCGAAATCAGCGCAACGCACGGCTCCCGCAGCACTGCAAGCGCTGGTGTTGAACAATGCGCCGCCGCTGCTGTCCATGGCCAGTTCGGGGAGGACGAAATCCATGGCCAGAAATGCGAAAAGATGTTTCAATTGAGAAAAACCCTTTTGAAAACACCAGGAGGATTTTCTTTGTGGAAAGAAAATGAGGATCTGTCGATGACAGCGATCATCCAAAAGGGGGGAAGTGCCTGAGAGGCTGCTGAGAGGAGGATGTCTGGCGCAGGGGTCCTTCAAAGCCTTTGTCGGAGTCAACTGCAGATGATCGGATGATCAGGTGATGACCGATCAGAAGCAATTCTGCTATCGAAAACGGGGATGAT
>JAQIXS010006560.1:0-10517 GCA_034700785.1 Rossiulus vilnensis | reverse complement strand
CCAGCACAAATTGGCTGAGATATTTGACAAAAAGAGGCGCGGCAGGGCTTTTGGTATTTACCAAAAAAGTACAGTTAGTTAGGTTTAGGCATTTCAAGGTGAACTTGATCAGCTTTTGCACCAGCCAATTTAAGATTTGAGCTCAGCATTTAGCAAATAGGTGAATTGTCAAAATCAGGCCTGGAGGAGAAGGAGGGAAAATATTAAACAGTTCGGAGGATAACGGTACGTGTCCACGTGTACACACATGGCAGGAAGCCAACCACTTGTTTTTCCATCATCCCTCTCCCCCCCCAGCATTTTTCATCTTCAAACACTTTACTAATATGTTCGGTTAAGCAACAAACAAATAATAAAAAACCTGTAAATAAATATAACAGTAAATAAAAAGCATGTTTCGATTATTTCGTGTTGTTTTAACTTTTGCACTAAACAATGTCGAAAAAACGGGCAACGATCCGGCATAACGTACGTGTATTTCGTTTATTATGAAAATGTATACGTTTGAATTTTGAATTTTTTTTCTTTTTTTTAAATACTGAAAATCAAAAATATTACAAATAAATTGGAAAGATAACTACGAAATGACGTCTGTTTTCAACACAAGATTCCCTTAATTATGGCTGCAGGAATTTAACGGCGGAAGTGTCCATCAATCCGCATTTCATCCAAGGAATTTCTCTTAAAACGTTTCATCCAAGGATTTGGCGTGGGTATTGCTAAAATTAAAAAAAAAAAAATGTAAAAATAGTTTTGGGTTAAATTTAGATAACATCCTACCACGCAATGATGAATTCTTGACAAGGATCGTTTAAGTTGCATTTGGTGATCCATCCGTCTATGATGTCCAGATAAGGTCGAATCGATTTCAGAAGAATTGACAATACCATATCCATCTAAGAAAAAAAAAAGGTTTTGTGATACTTTAAAAATCTTCAAGCTTTCGCATAATGTGGCCGATTAAAAGCGTGAAACGATCAATAACCGTTCACTCAACGTTCATGAAGAGCACGATGCTATGGTAACAATGCGACGGGATTTACTCGGCTTTCGTTTCTCGGCAGTTTCTCAATAGTTTAAACATTTTACTCGTGAAAAAAAAATTGTGAATAACGTACATCTAAACGAAAATCCAAGTAGGTCTAAAGTCCTCATTTTTACCTCGTCAAAATTAGTCTCTCCGAGCAATTCCAGTTCACAAGCTGTCGAATAGAGTTTGTTAATAAGATAAGCGGCTCGGGTTGCAGCAGTCGAATCAGGAGGACATGACATCACTCCAATTCTGTGCAACGTTCCCAAAGTGTTTAATTTCCGGTCAAACGGATGCAAATCTTCGATAAGCATCAGAAGAGTAAATGTGCACTCTACAAAAAAAAAAAGTACAGCAGATTTAGACACCAGTGAAAAACAGTAGCACACGTTTTGGGGAGTGAAACATATTCAAGGGGATCCTTAAGTTGATCTCTAGCCAGATTTCCTTTGCTTGAATAAATAATTATAACTGCATTATTTACATTCAATGCCATATCAGCCATACTTATTTTATTGAAAGACGTACGTCCGTAAGAATTCAAAACATCCCCAATCTACACTTCGGTAATCTTACAGACAGGAAAATTAAAGATACATTATGCAGTTAAACTCCAAATAATTATCCGAATGTTTCAGCGTTGTTGTTATGAAAATGACTTTGATAAGATCTGGAGCAGTCTGGAGCGACTACTCTTCAAAATATTGGGAAGTATAGGTATGGTTGGATTTAACTCTCATTTATAATCGTTTTATGGCAGTTTCACAGTTTTCGATCCTGCACAGATAAAACGAGATACATTTTGAAACTGAAAAAGACAATAGCCCATCGACATCTTCAATTTAGTTTTTCTCGAAAAGGTCCATTTCGGTAGCACTTACTTTGCTCGAACGCGAGTTTATTCAGCCTAGCAAGATCCTTGGTGAAGTCGCCCAAAATGTGGGCAATGGAGGCAGCGTAGGCCTTGTAAGTTTGAGACGGAGATACCGCATTTAAAGAGGCGTCAATTTCAAAGATTTCGTCGACGAACTGTTTCAGCATCTGAACGGTATTTCCGTTGTTCGCCAGAGGAAGCACCAAAGCATCCAGAGCTTCCTAAGTAAACAAATTCCCCAAAAAATATTAAAATAATGCTTACGCGTAAGAACGATTTGTATCGCTTTCCAAAAAAAATCTGAAAGCTTGATAAATCGAAGCCTTAGTTTTTTGTTGAAATGATTCTCACGTGCGACAGATGAGAAGTTTGTACGTTCGGATTAAGGTTGAAACTACAGTCTTCGCTGCTAAATTGAAAGATTCCAAGATCCTTGCAGCCTTCCAGCATCCTAATAAATTAAAAGCAATTTGAATAAAATGTCAGTTTTCAAACCACTGAAAAAATATTCCTTATTAAACCTATTGCGAACCTCAAGTTTGAACGAAAGGCTATTCCGAGAGAATACACGCAATGCAAAAGCTCACCGTACATTTTTTAAAAAAAATTAATCACTACCAATCACTACCTGCGCCAAATTGGCCATGCCCCAGTGCCTTAGGTATTTTACATTTTTTCGAAATATCCCGTTTATTTATAAATAAAAAAAGTAAAGTAAAGTGAGTGATTAACATGTGGTAATATTAATTTAAACCAAAAATATGTTTGAACATTTTAGCATCGTGGATGTTCGCTGAAAACTCCCTTTCAAAAAACCTACGATAAAGGTCTAAATAAAACATAGGATTGCATCGTATTTTCTATGAATACAATTACCGTAAAGCTTCTCTGATGATCTGCCTTTCAGAAACCAACATCTTGGCGCCATTACTGTGACCCCTGAATAACGAATGAAGAGTGAAAAATGTTTAAACGTAGCGATAAGCATCAGTAAATTTTACGTCGATGATGACTCATGATTTACCGAATTGCTGATGGCCAATCCTGCGCAACTTCCTCACACGTGTTGCTCAATTGTGTCAATGGAGAAACTTCTACGTTTTTATTTAGCCAATCGCTTCCGGAGAGACCAGTTTTGGAAACGATACCATCATCAATTTTGTCCTTATTTACGTAAATAAAAAATGCATTAGATTGCAAGTTTAGCCAGGAATAATTAGTTTGCACAAAAAACCATCAGCAGAAAGAACGATTGAGTCAATGAATGAACAGAAAATTTTACATCTCAAGATTTCGATGTAAATTAGTGACGTTTTGTAATTTTAATTTAGCTGCCGTTTTCTGATAAAAATGGCCAAATCGTAATAAAATCAATCAGCAATCAGATTACACAGATTACTTTTGTGCTCAGTAATTTTTTTTTTCATCTTAATACAATATAATTGGATTCATTTCTTAATAGCTAAATGAGTTCACGGATTAAAAAGATTTCTATGTTAATTATTGCAATTCAAAACTTAATTTTTTCCTTATCAAACAAAAAAATGTACACTTATATCAATACCGGGTAGCAGGAAATAACTCCCGTTCCACAAACATTCACAGCAGTCTGCTCATCGACCGATTCATTCCCTTCGTCGACATATTCCATACATTGCTCATATTCATCGTCGTCCGACCAATCCTAATTTGAAACACACACATAAATAATTTTAAAAAAGGAAATTAAATTGGGCTGTTATATGAAGCTATTAAGCATTTACTTACTGAGAGGTCTGAAATTGGCGACATGCTTCTTGCCCAACCATTAGATTCAACCGTTTGGCTGTTTTTTTCATCTAACCAATCCTAAAATGAAATCCACGTCCAATTTATAGATTATAAAAATGCAAATGAGGCGTACTATTATATGAAGTTTTACGTTTTCTTACTGAAAGGTCTGAATCTGCTGTTGGATTTCTTGTGCAATAATAACGGTCAACATCTTGGTTATCGTCTTCTATAAAATAAATCACGCTGGTTATCACTTTTATAAAATTATCAGAAATTTCAACAGTTAACTGCACGTTGTCTCTCGTATACCTTCACTTTTGTTTGCATCTTTAGTTGGCGGTGGAGTATATTCAACCGCTGTCGGCCGATTTGCGAGCTCAAAAAGCAAGCATAGAATTGAATAAGGAACATCAGCCTTCAACAAATGGACAAACGAATTAAACATCTAAGCAATCACTTACTGAACTTAGCGTTACAAGACTAACTTGTAAAATGGATGAGAACAAAAATTGCACTAAAAGTCAACTCTGTTAAATTTTTGGAGTATTTTTGTTGTATTTTTTGAGAAATATAAAAAACATTTTTTTTG
Source organism: Rossiulus vilnensis (assembly GCA_034700785.1). Taxonomy (NCBI): domain Eukaryota; kingdom Metazoa; phylum Arthropoda; class Diplopoda; order Julida; family Julidae; genus Rossiulus; species Rossiulus vilnensis. Next base: position 6,251 of record JAQIXS010006560.1, on the reverse strand, counting down.
AAAATGAATAAATTAGGCAGCCACACTAACCGTCCCATTGCCATTAAAAGTTGAACTTTTTAATAAATCTTGGCACAGTGCGTAGAAGTATTCTGATTTTTGGCTTTGAGCATGGATGTAAAACTTGTCACGTAATCTGAAATGAATATTAGAAAAATAACAAGCAGCATGAGTCGCTTTATTGTTAACAAATACAGTAGGACGTTCGAATTTAAATAAGGCAATCATTTTATTTGATTGACTTGCCCTGTTTAAATTCGATATAAAGCCAAATATATAATAATATGCCAGGACAAGCAGAATTAAAATGCATGATTACATACCCTTCCATCCGCCTTAATATTTTGTGACTGTTGACATCCAAAAACTTCGGAATTTGGAGAAGATTTGCAATGGCATAATCGTAGCATTGCTCAAATTGCTTACCTTCCTAAAAAATAGAATGGTTTTAATGCTTAATTCTTGTAAATAGACCTGTAGTATGATTTTGTAAATAGTATGAAGGAGAATCGATGCATGGGGGTGTACCTACTCATGTAGGTTTACACATAATTGATAATTTGAAAATTATACAAAATACAACCTCCGAAAATGAGCCTTCTCCAGTTTCAGAGCCTCTATTTTGAATTTTTCCAAGTTTCAAACTTGGTAAACAACAATACGTAGTTCATCTCTGGTATATCTTAGCTCAGTGGTCCCCAATCCCCGGGCCGCGGATTGGTACCGGTCCGTGGATCAAATGGTACCGGGCCGCCCAAGGAACATGAAATTATTCTCATTGATTTAGCATTCTAGTGAGTTAAAATGTTAAATTACATTTATGTTAACTTCACATAAAGGTATTCACAAAGCCTGATTTTGTCCAATATGAATCATATCTGCAGTCGGATTTTCGCAGTGGCGAATGTCTCCACGCCACGTGAATTTGCACGTGCGTAGCTGATGACGTCATTAGGCACGTGCTTAAAAAAACTTCCAATTTACCAACGAATTTAGAATAATGAATATTCTTTTCTAATGCCAACGTTCATATTGTCATCCTACATTTGTTTTGCCATCTAGTTTAATTGAAGTTAATTAGCTTATTTGATCTGAACCAGTCATTCTTTATTTTGAGCAAGCTGCCCTCTTTGATCCAAAATGCACGCACCCTTACCACGGTTAAAGTTCATTTATGAATGTTCATGTTGAAATTAGACGATATCTACCTGCAGCCCAGTCAGCTTTTGCACCAGTTCTCGCACGTACTGCGTTGTTTCCGCAGGCAAACTCGCCATCTGAATGACTGAAATAGTCGCGGGATTACCGCCTCCAGACTCCACAAGCCCGCATTCGTGATGACGGCCAACGTTTCAACGAAATAAACTTCAAATTTGGATGAACGGATGCGAACTTTCGCGGAACGGAACGGCACGAGCGTTCGAAAACAAAAAATGGCGGCTAAATTTCCGGAAGCGGAAGTGGAAAAAGACGAATTTCGAGGGAAATGGCGGCTAACGAATGTCAACAATAACATGAGAAAAGCTGGTTGGTTTTCTAGGAATTGCATTTGTTTGTTGCGCTCACGTTACTGGTTCGGTTAGGTGAGATTTCGCTCTCCGCTTTTTTACTGTAGCGGCAGATCAGCTTTCGGAATTTCTGGTCCAAGATTCCAAATTCGTAAATGCTCTTACGTGCACAGCTGCATATTCAAGAGGTTTACGTAATAAATATTCAGAATTTGAAGGCATTAGGCTAATTCTGCTCTCGTAGCAAAGGCTCGAAGGTACGAACCCACGAATAGTTTTTATTACGCCTTTGTATTATGAGATTATGAGTTCGCGGACGCACGATCGTCCACCGACGGCCACATGGGGTCGGCCTCCATTAAATGTCAAATGTATTTTCAATTATTTTTGATTATTCGTGATTACGTTTTTAGATTTTCGTCTAACAAAATTCATATTGGGTTTAAGCCCTTGCCACATATATAACGTCGTCGCTCCCCGCTGCAGCAATGTAACATTTCAAACAGATTCAACGTGTGTATTACATGTCAGTAGGCCACACTACATCCAACTCCAAATGAAACATTTTTTAAAAAAAGTTCAAATTTCAAAATGTGCCATTGTTGTAGCCGGTAAGCGAGGTGTTTAACCACGCCAGTTATCGTGAGCCACATGCCGATTGGGCAAGCAAAACCAGCCAAGTGAAATATACTTTCGCATAGGCGGATAATCGCCACATTTTTATTCTTTCAGATTGCTCGTAATCCGAATTCCGATGTCTTTTTCACCTCGCAAGGAAATCTGCAGCTATAGCTTCGGTGGCAGCGATGCGAAACCTCGTAAAGCGAACGCTTCCAACAGTGCTTCATGCAGCAGCGACGGTGACATCGACATGAAGTGTCTAAACAACGCCCTTCACGAGTTGGGCATGTTAAGTGCCATAACCGAATCTCGCAAGGAGTATTTGCAGGAAAGTGCGGCGGGGAAGGCGGCTCGGCCCGCTACGCCCAAAAACGTTTGCAAGGATGTGACGCCGAGCACCGCTAGTCGCGTTAATCAGGGATTTTGCGTGGTGCGCATGAACTCCGACTACGTGACCGATTTCTCAGGCATGTGGAAGTGCAGCACCTTCGGCAAGTCCTCGGCTCCGTCCATCGAGTTGGCGAGCGACGCGCGCTCCAAATGCAACGTTTTGTCCATGCTGAGGAAAGACGATAGCGGGTGTTGTTACGGCCGCGCCAAGTCGAAACTGAACAGGTTTCGGGTCCACGTCCAAAAGCCGTACAATGGGCCGTGGATGCAGAGATGGGAAAGCCACGAGTGGTTCCCCCACACCATGGCTCAGAGCGAGCCGTTGGTGCTACCGAAGGAGGGCTCGACCAACAGGTCCAATCCCGGCAGTCCGGAGAAAGGTGCTTTGGAAACGTCCAGCTGCAATCTGACGCGGTCTCGCTCGCTGGACGACATCGAAAACCTCCCTGGGTCTGGCTCAAATTCCGAAGTTTTGCCTGCCACGACGCAGCAGAAGAGTGAAATCGAAACAATGTCGCAGAAACTGGAGGGCTTGCATGTTGTTTAAACGTGCGTATATCAGTGCTGCGACAGACGTGTTGAATTTATTTCAGATTGTGGGAACCAATCAACTGATGTAGTCATTTTTCGTTCGTCGAATACTTAGGATTATCTTGACCCGCGGATTACCGTTTCGTTGCTCGTTTCCCTTCCCCTGGCAGCCCGCTAATAAATTGATTGGTTATTAAGGTGAATAAAGCAGGTGCCATTATTATTTTTCCGGAGTTCACAAATTCGTTTATGAAATATAAATATCAATAGACAAGCCAGCTGTATCGAGAAAGAACGATTTTCAGTTTCACGCAGCATTTACCTTCAATTAATTGCGCTCTTTGTCCAAACCGTGGGAGCTTTCAGTATTACAGAATTATCGTACCCCCAATAAAATTCGGGCTAGCGATACACACGTAACGGGATTTTCCTAAGCATCTGTTAGCTTTCTTGCAAGAAGATCGGTGAATTTCATGTAAGATCCACCTGCTACGGGTAAACATGCATCAAAAACTTAAAAGCAAACTTTGGCTTGCATTGATGAAACAGTTCCACGCCCATGCCGTGATGGTCTTATGCTGTTATGGTTAACACCGTGGCGATGCGATACTGGTGAAATTTTACCTGATAATTCCTATTAAATGACTGAAAAAACAGGTCGCCCGTTTTCGGCGGTTTTTTAAAATTTCTTAATTTTTTTATACAAATAAACGGGGCCTTCTGAAATTATAAACAAAAGCTGGAACCCTGGTGGATAACCAATTCTACATTAGGAAAAATAAATTTAACAATTATAATAAGTTTTTTAAGTAAAAAATGTGCGAGTAAAACTTTTGCATGGTGGGCATGCTTTCGGCTCATCCTTAAACCGGATATTGGCAATTTTTGAGTTTTCCCTGTTTAAGTACGTGTGATTTATTCATGCAATATTGTACATGTGTCATGAATCAGACTTGCAACTGGAAAGCCATTCCAAATTTCGCCATAGAAAGCAGAAATTACTGGAAATTGCAAAAAAATATTTTAAAGTAGAAGTTGAGTCGTCACGTTTTTACAGTTGCTGACCCTGCCAACACAACCCTGCTTCTTCCTGTGAATTTAGTTTAGGGGAGGGAACTTTAAATGCTCTTCCAAAGAATATGCACGGATCTTATTCATTGTTGCCCACGTTACACGTTTAATACTTTAAACAAGTATAAAAATACATAGTATAAAAAATAACCTCCACGATATTCCAACCACGATACGTATTGGATTGGGGCTTCCTGCATTGGCTGTTGCTGTCTTTGCATTGTGAAAGTCAGTGAACACAATGAAGTCATACCATCCATTTTTTTTCCTGCTGCAGTCGAAAAGCTGTACATCCATCACGTAATTTGCAGATTATGCGTTTTAAATCGTCCCCGTGTTTACTGCATGAGTTCCATCGTACTGTGATGTACAATCGTCCCAACGATCATAAGTCTCCATCTGGGCACTGCAATTTCGAAATCGATAAACATAAATCACGCTGCGTTGAAGATTGCGAAAATCAATCGAAACCGCCAAATTTCAACATTACCTGATTCTTGTGGAAATAAATATTAATAACGAGAGCAATTGTAACAGCCACGGTGAATAAAAACATACACAGAATTATGACCCTGAAGCTACCCAAGCAATGATCGCTTATGGCATCACCCGCTAAAGGAATCTTTTCGTTCGTATGCAGATGTCGAAACGCAAAGCCAACTTCTTGGTAAAACAAACACAAGTTTTTGAACTCATTCGAGAAATTAAATGCCAAAAGTTATTAAACGATTAACCTACCATTTCGAACGGTGTTCGCCATTTTGGACTCTTATAGCCTCGCTCCAGCTCCTTCAGAAAACACATTGCCCCCGCTTCGAGATTAATATCGCAGATTTAGCAAGATTCTCGATTTGCCGAAAGTTGTTGACAAAACACGCCGAGTTTCCGAACGTCACTTTCCACGTCTTGATACAGGGTGATCCCAAAAGCGGCATTTGGCAATTTGGGCGGAATTTGAACACTTCAGGAGCACCCCGTTTTAAAACAAGAAAAGATTCACAATAAACCAATGTCATTCGTTATGCCGTGCTTTATAAAATCAAAGAGTTATTTTTTTACACAATTCCAATTAAGGGTGAAGTAAAAATATAAACACCGGTATCCACCACTTAGGGAAATCAGCAATACAATGATCGTAACAAGTTTTTCAATCCTACGATTGAACGCATTGAATGTCAGGTACCGCAAAAAAAAAAACGAAATGCATATTGAAACAAATAACTTACAATCAAAATGGAATGGAAAGTGATTTTTTTTGCGGCATTCTTCCTGAAACCACTAAAACGTTCAAAAAGTTTTCGTGTTACTCATTGCGTGTGGTCTTCTATTTTGATCAAAAGATCAAAAAAATTACCTCACAGGAATGATCCATCACTTTTAAATTCGCTCTTTCTCGTCAATATAAAATGAATTAAAAGAACAACTCATTTAAAACTACAGATCTAGTCCCAAACTATACTTGGACTAGCGGTGTATGTCACAGTTAGCTAATACGAGTTTTCGTGCCCCTTAACGTCCATTGTTAAAAACACCCAGTTGCAGCGAGTGATAAAACATAAAATACCACATTACGGCAATTTTAAAAAAAAGGCATTTCAGAAGAACAAAGATCGTTCCCATTATTGCACCGAATTAAGTATGACTTGATTATGGAGATGCAGCGGTGAAGTAGAATTCGTTAAAAACTGCATAGTAATTAATTAGTTGACCGATTATGGCAGAGACTAAATCAACCGGGGCTCAATTGGATTTTTTCTTCCTAGATTTTCTTTGCTTGCCCGATGGAACCGGTGCACCTGTTGATAATAAAAACAGAAACATGAATCCGCTCATAGAAAAAAACTGAATTTAAAAATGCATATTCTTTCAAAATTACAGAAAAACTATAGGAATTCTGAAAATCGCGAAAATTAATTTTTTTAAAAAACTAAGAGCATCATCATACCCCACGTCCAACGATGGAAATATTCTCCGATAAAATAAAACACTGAAAACAGAGCTGTGCAGGCGACGAAAAAAATTGCCCTTTGCCACATATTCATCATCTCTAAAATAGGGTAGGTCCAGAAGTCAAACAGATAGGCGACCACAAAAGTCCTACAAAACAAAAAAAAAACAATTAGAATAGGC
>JAQIXS010006559.1:0-10520 GCA_034700785.1 Rossiulus vilnensis | reverse complement strand
GAGTGCAAATATGCTTTTACGTTAGGGGGCGAAATTTAATTGTCATTCGCCACATCTGCGGCAAAATTATAGAAAATATAGCCCACCACTGACCTGGCCTGGGGTCTCTAGGCTTTTATTACCGGTATTATTTTATGGCGTGAGCAGGAATGCATCCACGATGCAACTTTTTTTTATAAGAATAACATAGGCTTATCCGCTAATGATGGCACACCAGTACTGCAACATCGTCTGCGCATGCTGTTTGAAACGCTAGCAAGGTCAATGTTTCTGAAACCAGGTTTTTTAAAAGAGCAAGTCAAATAATACACACTTTCAGGAAGTGGAAAAGAAAGGATCACTGACACTTAATCCGATGAAAAAAGAGCGAAAGTGAATTTCATTAGCCTGCATTCTACGAGATTTCCTTTTTTTGAAGGTTAATTGAAATTTGGTCACGAAAGGACAAGAAAACGTTAGCTTCCGGCAACAGTGAGACGACCGAGTGAACCCAGAAGTGATTACCTTAACTCGCCTTTTAACACAAATTATTTGTGTTTATAACCAAACATACCAGTTTAACACTAATATCACTACCAAAATCTATTGTTGGCAGCCAGGTCACGAAAAATGTATCAATGCCGTTAAATAAAAAGTTCGAACGTTTATAAAGCATGGAAATACCATCGTTTTAATAGCTTGTAATACCTTTCAATAAAATAACTCAATTATGTGCATTGTTAATCTTTATGAAAACAAATCGCTGCTATCCCTGCATCGCATATATGGAATCAAAGTATTTTAATGAAAAATTCTGTACAAATCATCTTTATGTATTCACGTAGCAATTCTTTTGAAGACAGGTCAAATTTCTCCTCAACTTTACCGAATACATGTAACATGATTTCAATAATTCTTTTTTATTGGTTAAATGGTCAGTACCGTTTTGAAGGTAGCCATACATAATGCATATTATAGGCCTATGATTATGTAATTCATTAAAAATAATGTTATTATGTACCACAATTCCTGTTGGGTGGTAGAAATGTTATTGAATCTATTTTTTGTCAAGTTTAAAAAAGTAAAAACTGGAATTAAATAGGAAGTGTTAAATAGTAGGATTATAAACATAATTGTATTATTAAGTAAAACCTATTCCTCTCCACATCGCTACGTGATTCCAACTTTCACTTGAACCAGATGCTCTTTAATTCCACACAAGCAGTTTATCGACCAATGATGCAACTGGTAAAAGGTGAAGAGGAGGAGCCGTTCAAGTTCAAGTGTTTCGAACGTTTTAAAAATGAGGTGCAACGGCCCTCAACTTGACAGACTGTCTATAGGTCTCTGCACACGCCAAATCGAAATCCAGCTGCAGAAATGCATATCCAAATGTCCATATTGGCCATGACATTGGCAGTCCTATTCATCGAGGTAAGTACTTTAATTTGCTATTGATTTTTATTGAACTTGCCACAAGCTTCAGAGAACTTAATATTTTTAAACCTTAAAATGAAATTTATCTAGAAAATGCTCTTCAGTAAATGTTTCGCAACCATGTTATCAATACTAGATAGGTGTTTAGGCAAAAGTAAAAATAGTGAAATTAAACTACTGTTATTTAAAATATTAAAAATCTATAATAAACAATTTTGTATGCAATAATTACATTTTCAATCATAGATTTAAAAGAAATACATGCCACTTAAAAAAGCGAACAAAATGTTACGTACAATACGAATTTGATTTTTGGAGTGTCACAAAAGCCCATTAAACAGAATGTCTGCCTAAATCCAGTGGCAAATTTCCCTGACATTTCCAAACCAGTTTTCATAAATTGCCAGACCATGTGACGGTGATTTTAAAACTCATTTTTATTTGATATGAACAAATGCAATGCAAACTGTAATAGAATCAGTTTAAATTAGTATTATTCTTAAGAAAACTTTCCCTTCTGACAATTTTGTTTTGTTCCCAAATTTTTTTGACATCTGAAATCGAATTATTCTACAATGTTAGCTTATGAAAAACTAACCTTTGAGACACTAGCCTTTGAGATAGCTGCCAGTGTCGTATTTAAGGTGAAGCTAGTATCACTAGTATTTCTGAGATTTTCTTAATAGGTTCACTAGTGATTCATTTTTTGGGAAAAATACCCTTAATATTTTGGTTGTAATTGAATAAAAAAAGGAAAAATGTACAAAGTCCAAAGAAATAAATGGCATACAGCATTCCCAGTAATGTTAGATGGATCTTTTAAGTGTCATTCTAAAAAATGATTGGTACCACCAACATGCAATGTAATTAACAGTAGTGGAATGACTGCTCAGCTATGCCAACACATCGTTTCATTGTTAGAAGGCGCGAATTTTGAACTTATAAATGCCCTTGACCATACAACAACCTGAAAGGTAGATAGTTTAGTGCCCTTTTGTAAAGTGCCAATGCAACAAAGCAACGCCTACCTGTTGATGCAAAGAATGAATTTCCTTTTCAAATGAAAGTAGTTTGGCAAGTTCATAAGAGCTTCGCCCCTTGAATAAGAGGCGCACCTGGTTTATTGTTAAGAATTTTAGCAGGAATGGCACCATCATTGAAACGCCATGTAAATTTAGAATCAAGATTAGTGCCTTTTCGATACGCCCTTCTCTTTTTTCGACAAGTTAGAAAATAGGAAACGCATAAGTTTAACTCATGTAGGCAAGCTTATGAGTTGAGAAATCAAAATCACAATTGATAAAAATTTTGTGTCATTTTATAAATTATGAGCAAAACAAACGCCCACCATGTACAAATATTACGCATTTTTGGTGTAATTTTTATTATCAATTTGAAAATGTTTCGTTTATTTATAAAAATTAATGAAATAAACATGGTGAAAAACCAGCATTCAAGTTCCCACAGCCCATCCTTATAGACTTGTAAATTTGAATTATTTCAGTGTTTACTTTTTTTAAACAAATAATTAAATGTTTTTTTTTAAATTATGAAGTAATATCGATTATCGAATGAGCAATTCTACACGGGGGAAATAAATTTAGCATTTCTAATAAGTAGTTAAACCAAAGAAGATGTCAATATTTTTGCATGGTGTGCATTAAGTGAACTTTTAATTGAATTTAAATGGACTTTAAATTACCTTTAAATTGCACTTGGAACGATTGGAGTACTGAATATGAAACAAATTTCAGTCCAGCTCGCTGGACGACGCATGGTGATATGCGACAAGGAAATATCAAAAACTACAAAACCTTCCTTCATAAAACACAAACATACTACAAGCAACAACTGCAAGTTACCTTAACATTAAGAACTTGTCGATCGGGGTAGAATTTGTGTAGAATAATGTAAACAGCATACACATTTTCTATTTCCGCAACTGAGTATGATGGACACGAGATCTTACAACTTTCATAGTTGTTCCATAGTGTTCTACACACTGTCTAATGCCAAGATAAAAATACTTACACTAATATTATTGCATAAACCACTCTACATGTGTTTTTCATGGCGTTATTTAACTTTCAGGTAGCTGCCCAAGTTCGTAAATGCTTAGTTGATAAAGATTGTCACGCGGATGAGTGCTGTGCCCAGTCTTTCTATTTATTCAGGTAAGTTCAAGACGTCCTGTTCAGGCACAGCGGGCAGGGAAAAAAAATACTTTGACCTGGCCTCTTAAATCCACATGCTTACAACATGAAAACCAGTTAAGCAACAGTTCCTTTCCAGACAACAGAGCGTGACAGTCTGATAAAACTTCACATTTCCAGCTTTAAAGAAACAAAATGGCCAAGGTGTGTCTCCTTGCCGACCAATTTGGTTCATAAACCTGGCCATTATTTATTTGCAAAAATGTTTTTTTCTCGCCTGCTCCCACCCAGTGATTTTCTGAAACCCCTTAAACATTAAACATTTTCCTAACTTGTATATTCCTATTAAATCGGAGGAAACTGGGGAGAAGGCATACTAGTGACATCACCAGAAAAATTCTTCCAGATGAACCCCACAGCGAATCCAAGAACTGAAAAAACTTATGGATCCTTCAGCACTTCTCTGAGCCTATTCAGATTCTCCTTAAGATCAACTAAATCTATTAATACTGTCCAGCGTGTATATTTAACCCCAAAAACTCCTTAAATTTAAAAACGTACCATATTCAATTGCTGTAGAATTTCAAGCTAATCTCTCATTTCCTGGCACTAGATGTGAGAAGCGTGGTTTCAGCAATGGCGACAGCTGTGGTTTATGTGGATGCACAAATGGCCTCACCTGCAGCTCAGACGGAGTAAGGGCTTATTTGGATTCAACACCGTGACCAGCCAATTCGATCAGTAGCATTAAACGTGTTTTTTCGTACTAGTTAAGTCCATTTAGAATTCTCTCGGGACGTGGGGCCTGTCGCCATTCTTCCCAACCAGCGCCGCAGCCGCAGCCACGCCCACCTGTGATTCCTAAGCCCAAGCCGGAAATCTTCCCTGTACAGCGTCCACAACCGACTCGATCTCCAGTCAACTGTAACAACACTATTTCGCAAAAGAAGCCGAACAAAATAAAATCAGGCAGCGTCCGACCGACCAGAAAACCAGGGAAGAACCATTTTTACGAGACTTTTCAGCCCATCTATGAACAGTTTGTGGAGTTGGCGATTTCTGCAGCAGGCATAACATTAGATGACACAACTGAATCAGCCACAGTTTCTACCCCATAAGCAAACATTAGACCAGGTCAGCAATGCAAGTGCTGTCAAATCTAGTCATACATTAATTGGCAGCAAACCTGTAGAATAATTTCCATTTCAGCGTGCTTCTTCATATACATGTATAAATAACCATCTCACTAATTGCAAGCTCTAATAAACCAACCCAGGATAATCCAGAGTATCTTTGGAAGTCTAGCTTTAAAATTGTTTGAAAGTGACGTTTTCCTTGCATTAGCATTCAACACAAAATTAACTATGGTGGCTGTTTTCTTAGTTCTAACATAATCATCTATGACCATCTACTAACATAATCGGGTTTGCAAAGCTCAGTTTACTAACTGTAGTATACATGTTAGCTTTAAATACTTCTTACCAGTAACATGAGTATAGCTATTTTTCCATGGCGGTTTATTTGATGGGTTTGTTTGAATAGCATAGTGAGGCAGGATGAAGCCATTGATATTTATAAAATTATCCATCCAGTTCAGTTTGTTAATAAACCAACCTATGTTCTATACTTGCAGATTCGTGAACTAGATTTGGCACCGGTTTCTATCGACATTTCAGAAGTCATTTTCGGGGGAGAATCATCCTATTTATTATTTCATTTGATGCTGTTGTTCTCAATACACTCGGGATTGTTTATTTTGCAAAGAAGCACCTATTCGTAAATTTACAGGCATTACCAACAATTTGTATCCAGTAATCTGCATATTTACAGATGAGTGCTTCATTTAATATGCATTGGTTTCAGTTTTGTTCATTGTAACTTAAAAGCGCAAGTAATGAATTGTTCTGATATAATATTTAAAAAAAACATTTCATAATTTTATGGATTTTCACATTTATTTGATTCAGCAAATGATACCTCACTGATATGAAGTACATCACTATTATCTACCAAATCACATTGAACGAAAAAATGCTGAATGCCGTTTTCGTAATATACAATATCGCTCGCCTAAATATTACTTTAATTTGTTCTCCCTACCTACAATCTTAACCAATACATGCCAGCACGCACACGAGTATAGTCCGGTAATCCTTCAACTGGCCCTATTAAAATGAAGAACAAAATTAGCTCAGTGCGCAATGCAGGTTAAATTGAGGTAATTTGATATAAACAAAGGTGGGTTAAAAATGTTTCATTTTCGAAACATCTCATCACCTGCAGATTTTTCCAAATTCTGTTTCAATATTTTCTAAACCTCAAATGCTTTGCCATTTGATACTGGATATTATGCAGATAAGTGCAAGAGATGAATAATTACAGACTAACATCTATAAACTGAGACCTGGCAATTTAGCAGTCTATATCAGGTCTATATTTTACAGTTAAAAATTCCTATAAGTGAGTTTCCATCATTTCCACGCATCCGGTTTAGTAATGTTTATGATACTTAAAAACAGGAAAAACGTTTCTTACCAACACCAGCAACTGCAGGACAACGATCGTAAATGTACTCGGAACAGACGCGTCTTACAACTTTAGCATCAATTGCCTTTTAAAGAAAAATAAAACACTCATTGAAATCAATACTCTAAAAAATCAACTTTAAATGTGGTTCTTCATATAATTTGATCATATAACCCCGGTAAGTGGGAGATATTCGCAAATGATAGAAGTAAAGGAAATCATTTGCGATTTGTAAAGAAACTGGCACAGAGTATGCCGAGAAACAACCAAGCAAAACCTTAAAACATTACATTTGAATGACAAACCCCAGAGTTCAAATCATAGCTGAAAGAGCGATTTCAACAAACATCTCGCTCAATTATACAAAGACAAACTCACATCAATGCGAGCATCCAATTCAGGAAGTGGAATCCTACGTCCGTAGCAAAGCATTTGTCTAAAACAAACAAAAAATAGAGTATCTCAGAAACACATGAATAATTAACTAAGAATACTTTATATAAATTCAACTTGCCTGCCAATATCTTCACACACAGGCGTAGATCCATCCAACTGCAAAAGCATGTTAGTTCGTAATAAATTCTTAGCCCTTTGAACTTCAAAATCAGTAACGCTGTTGCAGATGCGCATCCTTGATTAAAAGATAATGATAATCATCACTTACTATAGAACACAGAACTGAGCTAATACTATAATTAACGAAATCTTTGCACAAATGCTAAAATCCTCAAATTTAAGCCAACATACCATTCATTCTGCACATTAATCACCATATCATCGAGCTGCATACCTCCTGCAACAAAATATATTCCCCTGGTACAAGAATATGATTGATAAATAATTCAGTTAAATTAGTCATTTGATGGCAGAATACGCCAGAAATATCCACACCATAGTCCAGTGTCCTTGTAGCAGGTGTTAAAAGACTGAAAGCTATGACACAGGTTATCCTTGACTGCTTCCTGGGCTAATCGGCTGGCAACATTGGCACCACCTCCATGAGAATGATCCCAGCTGCCAATAATTGTATTGGCTATCATAAGTGGCAGATTATCTGGATTTTCCCAGCCGCAGCCTTCAACCGCAATTGCCACATGAGCCAAAGGCATGGAATCATCCCGAACTCTAATCTCAGATCCAGTGAATCTACACGGTAGAGTTAAAGGGATTTCAACGTCGTCGTAGGTATTTTTGATAGAGCTTAAATGCTGTTTCGCAAGCTTTGACAATTCTCCGTGGCTGACACCTAATGAGACATTTAAGGACAAATCTTTTAGTGATGTATCCCATTGAAACGCATTTATAAGAAAGCTCGATTTATACGTTTTTCTTAGTAAATCAAAAACGATAATGCAATGCACCCAAACTTGAGAAAACAAATAATTTCACTTGAGTAAACGTGATAATATTAATTGCATACGATAACTTTTTTCATTCCTTATGTCTCAAGCTAAGTAATTAAAAAATAATTAAATAAATAATGAACTTCACCTCCAGATGCAGCCAAAACCATTCTAAATCCTTTGTAATGAGTATTGATGTATTCCAAAATGTCATTACGATTAATAGACCTATTGCGATAATCAAAAATGTTCACAACTGAAACTAAAATGTAACCAATTGTGCCCGAAATAATGATATGAAAACATACTTGATGTTCTGTGTGGGCCCAAGAATGGTTCGTCCAAGTGGCGTACCCTGATATGCTGTCGAGTGTAAATGGTCAAACACCACTTCCTGTAGATTGGACTCGACCTCCTGCATCTCCCTCAGGATGACCCCTCGCTCTCTTTCAATCTCTTGCTCACCAAATTTGCTGTTTTGGATAATATCGGCTAATATCTCCACAGCTTTATTAACGTCCTTAGACAGACACTTGGCATAAAACACTGTCTGCTCCCTAGATGTGTAGGCATTTAAATGAGCCCCCATATTTTCAACCTCAAGTTCCAGATCAGTCTGGGAGCGTTTGGCTGTCCCCTACAATTTCATGCAAATTTGAACCAGAATTACATTCTTCATATTTGATAGCAGTTTTTCAAATCTTACCCATCTACGTCAAATTTGTGAGTCACATCCAGTTTATGATGCACACATAAAATTATAGATTGTAACCATTTTCATTTCATTTCTTAGCATTTAATTCCCATTAGGAAGCAAGACACAATCCTCATTAGATACAAGGTTTTTCAAGTTCTCCAATTAGAAGCTTACTAAACAGATGGCGTACCTTGAAGGCCATGTGTTCCAAAAAGTGAGCAACACCATTATTGTTTTCATTTTCGTATCGGCTTCCAGCATCAATCCATAGACCAACCTAAAGTCACAAGCAATAGTAGTTAAATCCATAGAAATGAGCGCAAGAAACTTAGAAAATCAGTTATTTACCGTGCAAGTTGGTAATCCCGAATCCTCAGTAGCCACTCTAATGCCATTATCAAGTGAGCTTACTACAGTTTCAGGAACATTTACAAGACATTGGTCAAATGTTGCCGCATTGGTGGCAGTAGCACGCCAACGACGAGGAGCCTAAACAAAAGAAATAAATGTGGCACACACACATTACAAATACTTTCAATATCAATTTGTCTAAGCAAATTTTGATTCACCAATAAGATTAGAAGCAAAACATTATTCCCATAATTGTAAGTATAAAATGTATGACCCACAACAGCTTTGAAAAATCAGCAGTGATCAGCACATCTCCTCAGGTACCCCGACATTGTCAAATTTACCACTATATAATAAGCTCGCCGACATTGCATGATAATTTTTTCATATAACACAGTCACACACAGTATTTTTAGCAGCATTCGGGCTCTCAAAATTAAACCGGTCTGATGCGCAAGCACCCTGTTTTAGCAGAGCCATAGCAAATAGAACATCCTAAGGCAGAGCCTATGGTAGTTTACATTTTATAGATTCAAACGGCATTCACGATTCTGTATGCACCCGAGTTCTGTATGTAAGGGCGCTAAACACGAAGGGTAAGAAAACAAAAGCAGATAGGAGACCCTACTACACCGCTGTTATAATTTGGGCGAAATTTTATCGGTTTTACCGGGAGCAAACACCAAGCTCATCGAGGTGCATTTGAGGCCCGCTCACATCTGCATGAACATACCACCATTCCGATCAATGATATTTACTAGCGACACTTTTCCGAACATGAATAAATCTACAATAGGTAAACACTACAATGAAATGAACATTTACCAATGAAGGTCGAGCAAACTTGCTGAGAGAAGACGTGAGCTTCAAGAGACGAGACGCCATCTTGGAATGGAGGAGCAGAGAAGGGCATGTCACAGTGATGCCAAAACATCTACTCCCATTCTCAAATTAATAACATTCAATCACCTGTGTTTTTTTTTTCCTTTTCATGTTAATTTTCAGCTGTGGAACTTTGTCAAAAAATCTTCTTGAAATTTTAATACAAAAAACGAATTTTTATTGATGTATTATCTCTAAACTTCCAAAATAGTCCACATTGAATCAATTATTAGTTTAGCACCACTGCTACATATGGATTTCCCAGAAGATCAAAATTTCGTGAATCGTGAGATTTTTGTATGAGCTGTGAAGGAGTAGGCACTTCATTAGGTGAATTGGCGAAAATTACACAAAGATGACCGTGAGAATAATTATGAAAAATTTACATGTACTATTAGAAAATCTTGTTACTTGAGAAGTCTATTCGCAAGGAATCCGCCAGCCTGCTTGTAACGCACGAAAATTGACAGCGCCTTGCCATCCCAAACGCCCAGACTTATAATTTCAATTATTGAGTGAAATGGAGAAAACCGACAGACTTTTATACGAGTTTATACCATATCGGATGCTTCCAGTGGAGACATACGGAAATAAATATCGTGGCAAGTAAATGCTTAAATTTGTGTAATGAATTGGTTACTGATACGTACATCTATGAATACCCACGTATACAAATTCATCCGGGTAGTCTAATTAAAGAAAAATAGATGGAGAAAAAAATCAAGAAATCACTCTTTAATGTGAATTCAATCTTAAAGGTATATTCAAGGATCCATTTGCTCAAGTTTAGATTATCAAAGATTTGATTGGTCAAGGCCTAACGTAATTTTTTTACAATTTCTTGACATTTAAATATCAGTTTTTAAGTGACAAGAATGAAATAAAATTAGTTACAAAGAAAATTGCATTTTCATGGAATTTATAAAATTAGAATAATAATCAGTATCAAATTTCAATTTACAGCTCAAAAACTGCCAAAACCTCGCAGTGGTCATCGCTGTGTGGCAACCGAAAGTAATTTATATTCATTTGGAGGTTATAACCCTCAAATTCAGCTGGATGATGAAGACTTAAGAGATGATCCAAACTGGCCAGATTCAAAGCCATTATTCCGAGAAGTCTGTCGATTTCCATATCTGTTTGTTTTTCCAC
>JAQIXS010006558.1:0-10521 GCA_034700785.1 Rossiulus vilnensis | reverse complement strand
ACGTGTCTGGTGGCGCCATCTAGAGGCAATAATCGCGAACTGGCTCCAATAGCCAAGAAATACACACTACTTTTCACAGGAGGTTGAATCTATCCACTAAAGCAATGATTAATAACTGCCGATTAAAAAGCATTCATTAAGAGGGTTTCTACGGACGACTTGACATTTTTAAGGGCTTAGCATAATCTGCGTTGAACGGTGTTAAATAATACTTTTACTTGTAAGGAGCAAGTGTTGTTTTTAAACAGATGTTAACATAAGGACATTTTTAAATTAAATTTTTCAATTCAAATTTCTATTTTACATGTTTGCTTTTACATAGTTTGCTTAGCTGGCCAATGATAACAGAAAAATGAATCCCCAAGACTAATTTAACGATTATTCAAGGACTTCAAATGACCCCGTTCAAGCAGGACTGTAACTGGCCAACAGTTAACTGCAGCACAACTTTATAAAAATTACAATAAAAAAGCTTATACAAAAATTGCGATCAAATCATTTTTAATCAAAACATAGCAAATTTTACGCTGCGTTAATTACATGAGCAGTGCTAGCAATTTATCGTGAGTTGATTACTTTAACGGTCCGTTTAAATTATACAAGATAAAATACATTAACAGATGTTCGATTACTAGTGATCATTATCCTAATCAGTCTTAAACCTTGGCGTGGTCTTAAAAAAAGTTTTAAAAAAACTGCTTCATATCAACCACTCCTAGTTTTAAACACGCTAATTTTGCTGGGCAACATTATCGCAACACTGACAGTATTGCGTTTACAAATAATGAGAAAATGAATTATCTATAGAGATGTCATTGGAACGTTATTAATACGAACAATAACGACGATGAATTTCTGTGAATGCAACATGTTGCCATAAAGTGGCCAATACCGTTTAAAAACATCTGAAATTCACCAAAACTGATTGGACACGTAAACCTGCATAATTGCAGCGTATATTCTGCCTTGACAAAAAAGCATACATGCACAATGCTTAAGGAAAAATAATTCAATACAGCTTGGTGATAACTGTTCAATACTTTAACAGCTACACCTACATGTATATCCAATGAGTTAAACACTTTTATATAAAAGATAGACTTCGGACTATGAACTAACAAGAAAAATGGTTGTATATCTCGCCAAGGACCCTGAGTGACATAAGTGTGCTTATGATAAGCTCCAGATAAAACACTGAAATTATCACGCAGTCTACAAAAGGCCTACTTAATATTTTCGTTTTAAATATAATATTTTATCATCGCCCACACGCAATGCCCATGAGGCAGTCACGAGATCACTTTTTTGCACAATTTTCTTAGAGGTACTAGCAATATTTTATTTCAACTAATCATTCGCAACTAATTGTTATCTGAATTTCAGTAAGCACTAACTGTCAGAAGTTCTCCCACTGAAAAGCTAAAAACATCGATGAATTTCATTACATTTTAATAATTCACCCATTTCGTTAAGTACTTTTAATATTTTAAGTTAAATATTTGATCAAATTATTGAATTTTACGCAATTACAGGGTGTGTACACGATTTCGTGATATAAATCAATTAATTTAGAATACTTTAAAAATAGTTGTATTGACCTTTTAAAACATTTTAAACAAACGCAGCAATTTAAGAATGTTACATTTTTATTTTTATTTCAGAATAAAACGTGTTCATTTTTTTCTGTGAATAAACTCTCCAACCACAGCCACAAAAAATCATTTAGTCTAATCCTGATTTAATTTAAACTTGTAAATACATTTCTTATAGTTTATAGTGAATAGTGTATGGACACTATATCTTTGTTTTATTAAATGTTATTTCACAATTTTAAACATCATATCAGAACCTTGTACAAGTATTTCACACGATTTTTATTGTTGTATTTTTCATTTTTGATTGATAACAAAAACAAAAACAAAATTGCAAAGCCATCAATATGAGATGATTTGTGTGATGCAAATGCCAAGAAAAATCATGATTTTGAATTTTTCGAAGCTTCATTACAAGAGCACCCCTTTAAGAGTCCACGAAGAGGACGATTGTTAAACAGGATATTTTTTTATTATTATTTTGAAAGTAAATGACGGCTGAATCGAAAATAGCATCGATATTGAAAAGAGGATTCCTTGGCCACGAAACTCAAGATTTATTTAAGTTTTGGACGAAATATTGCTGCAATCAAAGCAGCATGAATAATGAAATAAAGAAGAAAAAAATCCAGCAAGCTTTTGCACACGAGAAGTGAATAATAACAATTGGCACAATACAAGCAAATGAATCGGATTATTGAGGGGAAGAATGTGAAATTGAAGGGGCGCCACCTGCAAGGGCCTGAAAAAGATTTAATCAGATATATCATTTGAAAGCATGTTGCAAGTCACTGCCCCTTTTTCCAACGGATTTCTACGCAGTTTCCAACTCAGCAAAAATGCCACAATTGGAGGCCAAGTTTATTCCTGAGACTGGCGCGATATAAAAGATTTAATATGAATAGAATCCAATTAACAATACACAAAATCAAAGTAGCCTTTAAAACGCCATCTCACACGCACAAAAAAAGCCCATCCTTCTCACAGATAAAAAAATATCGAAATAAGACTGGTGATTCGTTAAGTTATAAAAGAATTTCGTGAGAAGTGCTGAATGCGAATAAAAACCCACATCGAAAATAAATTTTGAAAATTTGATTTATGAAATACACGCATTTCTGCTGTAAACATTGTGAAACACTTATCACATTAAACGCTTTCACAACCAAAATCATAACAACTAAATTTCGTAATTTTTAACAAGGCTGTGGACATTGTAGAAGAAATGCATTTGTAAAAATCTACCCAAGAAAACACTGCTAAAAAGTGCTAATTTTAAACATATGCTGCATTTTTTTACGCGAGTTGGTAGTGCAAAATCAATGACTCTTCAGGTTTTTGAAAATTTTAGTGACCCTTGCATTTTATTCTGAGTGATCCTTACCAAATACAATGGCATTTAAAAACAAGTTTTAACTGTTGCCATGCTCCATTAATTTCATTTAAAACATATACTGCATTTTTTTCTACACAATATGTTAGTGCAAAATCAATGACTTCAAGAATTTCAAATTTTTAGTGACCCTTACCATAGGTAAAGGCATTTTAAAACCACGGTTAACTGTTTTAATCAGTAGCCTATTAAACAGTTGCTAGCACCAATTGAAAATTATAATTTGGATTTATTGATGTAAGAAAGACTAAACCAGTATTAAATATACATGTAAATAATCTATAATGACAAACGGGATGCGGAATACAGATGAACAAAACGTATTTTCAAGGACTTCAATGACCCGAGGACAGCATGCAAGAAAGGTGCAGTGACATTGCCTGAAATTTCCTAGTTGTCTTAAAAATCTGAAAGCCCAAAAAGGGGACCAAGTTGAAATCGGACGCATTTCTGTGCGTGTCGTTACCGTGGCAACTGAACTGGAGTCGTTTCACGAACCAAGCCCAGCCTAGCCCAGCCCCCAGATCGGCCGAAATAATGGGGTCAGAGATCACGGTGGAGTCAGTGGCTCGAAAGCGATTTGCAGACGGTGGTCGATCGAGCAGACCGCACCGAATTTCACCTCCTTCAAGGTGGGTGCAGTGAAAAAAAAAACCCTGCAAAAATGAAACTGGCATAAATAAGCCCAGCTGATTTCCCAGTAGGCCCCACCTCAGGGGTGCATTACGTTACCCATCTGCATCTCACTTCGGAAGACCCGTTCGCCTTATTTATGGGCGATAGTATGGACTAGGACAAGGAATTTAGCGATACGAATCCGATGAATTTACATAAAGGGAGTCAGTCTGACACTAAACAAGGGGTGTTTATGACCAGCGTCCAGTGACCTTCACCATCAAAACTGGGTCCACGGAGAACTAGTGGTCACTAGGCTAGTTTCACGCTAGTGTTCAATTAACATGGCGGTGTTTGAGGGGGCCACGAGTAGAAGAGAGTTAAATTAGTACACTCGTTTATATCAAAACTAATTTGTTTCACACCTGCACGTCTTCAGCCCATTATTGTACACATTTGATACTAACTTATACTAACTTCCCTGCTGACATTTTTATGCACAATAGCCAGGGTTGCCACCAAAATTCAATTCTCAACTTGCATGACTTTTCCCTGACTTTCCCTAAATTTATCGTAGCTGATGAAACGGATGAAAATTTCAAATTTTCTTGACTTTTCCAGGTTGTTGCTTTTCAAGGAATAAAAATTGCCGTTTCTGTGGAATTTACAAGATGCAATATAGACCTACTTGGATACGCACAGCAGGACCAACCCATGGGTGTGCCACAAACAACTTAATCCCAATCCTAACTGAATTTTTCCAGCCCCCCTTGCCTCCGTCATCAAATTACTGCGATTAGACGCGTACACATGTTGCAATTTCTGTAATAAACGTTCGCAATGTAAACACGAAGGCCTACTCCTTCAAGTAACGCCTTGCAGTTAATCAATATCAAATTGCAACCGAAATCGTATGAGGGAATTTTTCAGGGTTTTGCTAATTAGGGCATTGACACCTGCCTACAGGTTAGTATTTATGTTAAAGGTCGGTGGAAAATGTGCTTTTAAAAATCACCCGTACAAAAATTGAATAGGCATTCGAACGGAATCGTGGTGTCCAATGGATTAGGACATTCATGCAAAATCTATGACTTTTCAATGGTCTTTAATACATTTTCAGAAAAGTTACCAATAACATTTTTCAAGCGGTCTTAAATTTATATATATATATATATATATATACATGCATAAACAAATATCTTGTTAAGTACATTAGGCAAATTGACTTCTAATGTAGAATATGGCGTTTGACAGATTTTGAACAGATTACAATTTAAGAACAAGATTTTTGTTTAAATAGCTTTAAACAGCTACCAGCATTAAAAGAAACATTTGAATTGGGCATTATTAGCCGAATGATTTAGTTTCTTCTCAAATCGCCGGACATTAAGCCAAATTCGTAAAAAAAGACATGACAAAAACGACACTTTCATGACTATTTTGAAGAACTTTAATGACCTAAATTTTTATCAAGGACTTTTTAAGGTCTTCAAAGGTCAGTGGCTACCTTGAGGGCGGTTGTGTATTGTTCCACATCCTGTACAATTCATAGTTTTCCGATTCCCCACTTGGTAAAGTCTCTTATTCGGTATTCCTAACCACATGTACACTGGTTATAATTACCATGGTAACGATGAAACAGCCAAGTCACGTGGTTACAAGATTTGCAATTAGCAAGGCAAACCAATTAAACTGTTAGCTTTGGCTAACAAATCAGCTAAAGTCAATTTCCAAGAAATAATATTTCGTGAAATTTATTCTGGCAAGCGGAACTGAATTTCCTGTAGGCCTAGACATTTTATGAAACATTGAGACAAGCAGGACGCAACCGGACAATGGATTTTTTTTCACCTTTTCGTGATCTAGGAATCAGGACCATCGCACAATTTCCATCACATCTGGGGTTATCACAAATGTGACACTTGACAATGGATTTTTTTTTGGTTTGATTTTCCACTCCAAATAATTCTCCTTATCAGCATTTGCATTATTCGCTGGACAATCCGCCCCTCAGAGGACAGCCAGGCTCGAAATACATGTAAATAATTTTTGACCTCGACTGACCACCGAGTGGTAAATATAGGCGCAGAAACCCTCTCTCACTTCCTCACCCTCAGCGACTTACTAAGTTACAAAAGCCCTTGCTTTTTCACAATAGCGGTGTAAGTCGACCCCCTTGCGACGACCTCTGACCCTGAAACCGTGCTAGCAAATGGCTCGTATAATGCACTGCTCACCCCATCTGGCCACACCAGTTTTGAACCGAATTATAACAGACAAAACAGTCGTGCTTTTGAGATTATGTTGCCCATGCTGGAAAAATATGAGCTGGCTTATGCTTACAACACTATTGCACCTATCAGAGAAAAATTCAAAATAAAAAACGTACCAAGTTAAGAGGTGAAATTGAACACCCAATCTTTGAACAAACTTCTCATGAGGAAATACATATACATGTAAATTGTTAATCCATATACTGTATATAACCTTCCAGAAATATTTCCAGAAGATTTTTACCATCCTTTATTTTAAATTTTAAAATGAGGCAGTAACGTTAAAGTTCACCATTTGGAATGAATTTTAATTTGGTCATTCATATTTAATTTCTCAATCTCGATTATTTCAACTTTAAATTAGAAGGAAAGGGAGATAAAAAAAATGAAATTTGGCCACTTCGAATGCATGAACTTTAATAATGGTCATGCGTATTTAATTTCTCGCATGTTCGTGAGTATAAATCATCTTGCAGGTGGCTATCAACAGTTTTTTTTTTAAAATAAAATAAGCTCAAATACATTATTACATGGTTACATTTATGTCACCAATACTCAACATAGTCATATGTGGTGAGCAAACGCCTAAAGTCTGAATTCCCAAGCGTTTATGTTCACTTGACACGCATGGTGTCAGGATTTCTACGACTAAGCACATGGTGCTTATTTTAAACACATTGCTTAAGGACATTTTAACCAAAGTCATCAATTCAAAACACATTGTTCATTTCCAATTTCCCCCCAACTAATTTTAGCGTAACAGAAACATGCAGCCTTTTAAAAAAAATGATAAACATATCAGACATTAATTCAGTAGTTTGTATTCAGATGCTAGGATGTCCAATCAACGTATTTTCAAGGACCGATTTCAAACGACCAAGCATGTATGGTACTTAAACACATTTATTAAACCATAGCTATATTTCAGTTCTCCCGAACAATTATAGGCGTAATAATAATGATCAACAAATCTAACTTAGCTAGCTTTCAACCTGCATGACATGACCAAAACTTTGATTATTTCGAAAATGATATTAATTAACTACACTTGAAGTAAACCTTACACGATCGATAAGATATTTTTAGCTAATGACATTATAACAGTGCATTACAACTATCATTACTCCTTCATTACTTGTCAGCCGTTCAGGATAATGTTAAATTCTCATCATTATACTAGCAAACATTCCATTTCAGCTTGCCTTACAGGGTCATTAGTAATGTCATTATCAGAGGGTTATGCCATGCTTAATGAACGTGCAAGGTCCGCTTTTCTCAGAAGCTCATGACTGTTTACGTCTGGTAATCATTCAATCCTTTTAAAATTTGGGGGAATTTTCTGTATCAGTCGAAACGACCAAATCCAAACAGTCTTCAAAACTAGCCAATTCAACGCATTTCCAAGGACTTCAGTGAATACTTTCGCGCAAATTTCGGCTCGTGACCAAGAGGTGCAGCCTGGCCCCCCTGCCAGAAATCGCTCAAACGCCACCCAAATGTCAACTCCTTCACAAAATGTTGTAAACGATCGCAAATTAGCCGAAATCACTGACCTTGGGCGGCCACGAGGGCGATAGGGATCCATATAACTCATCCGTCCAGCATGGCTCCGGAACGTTCTCTGCTCTGTTCTCCCACTTCGGAACGGTGTCTGACCACTGTCACTGTTGGAACTCTTGTTTACCATCAGCTGAGTTCAGGCATGGGAACAGCAACGTAAATAAAAGCCTTATCGAAGCTGGACCGAGTAGCTGGTTCTCGAATCATATCAGATGTTCGTTGGTGTTATCCTGTCCTGATAAGCGAATGAGGCCTATTCCAAAGCAGCCGTTTCCCAAAACAAAATTCGAGTAAATAGCCGTCGAGCACGAAGCGTGCATCCAGGAGGGCGTTTTGAACACCACTGGTTTGAAAAAAGTCCATCAGCTGAGACAGTGCTTCTGCTTCCT
Source organism: Rossiulus vilnensis (assembly GCA_034700785.1). Lineage (NCBI taxonomy): Eukaryota > Metazoa > Arthropoda > Diplopoda > Julida > Julidae > Rossiulus > Rossiulus vilnensis. The sequence goes on along the minus strand of JAQIXS010006558.1, from coordinate 2,699 downwards.
CCCAAAGAGCCCCAGGCTGGCCAACCAATGGGGGATGGCGCCAGGCTCCTCCCCCCTGTCCTTTCGGCCTCCACTCGTCAACTTCGGACCCTCTGATTGACACCCCACTGCCAAAAAAGTCGACAGAGGGTGTTCTGCGGCCGTTAAATCGCACCTTTTAACAACTGCGTATTGTTTTACAGCCGCAATAATGCGTTACAACCTGCTGGAACGCTTATTGCCGAATTGGGGGAGGGGGGCGCTACAGGGTGCACCCCTCGTTCGCAGGGCAGGTTCTGAGGGCGGAATTTCTGCTGGGCCTAAAGGGGGGGGGGAGTCCAAACAGGACGCATGGTCGATGATGGACATGAAAGATATTTTTTTATCGATTGAAATGAGCAGTTTAAAAAAAAACGTCATAATCAGGCATTTTGGAATCAAATTCAAACAACTGTTAAGGATGAGGCAAAACCATGTCCAGCATGCAAAATAATTACACATTTTTGTTTGGAAAACTTGTTATGCATGTAACTAAATTTATTTCAACCCATGTAGAATTAATTGGTCGTCCGCTACAGGGTCTTTTTTTTATAATTTGAAAATGTCCTGTTTATTTAAAATTGGCCCCATGCTCATCTTCGGAGATTTAATTGAGAGGAAAAACTAGTTTTCGGAAGTCGCATAACGGTTTTTTGCAATTTCATTTATGCACAACAAAACATGACAGTTTCAAATTGAAAAAAAAAATTGAGACCCCAGTGGACGATACTTGCTAGGGACACACTGATCTACGGGGAAAGGCCTACTTTTCCCTGTCATAATGGCGTCATTTGTGTCCAAAGAAATTAACGTCTCCACCAGGGGGCGTTTCTGCACCCCAACCAGGCTTAATTAAGTATTACAGTAAGTAGGGCAGGATAATTGCATTTTTCAGATGCTTTACTTTGCCATAATAAAATAACAATAATAAAATTCGCACATACGTTAAATTCATTCAACACATATCACAATTCCCGAAATCTGCTCGCAAACGAAACTACAACAATAATTTCTCACAATTAAATCAGGTCACATCATAAATGTTCGATGACACCCCACAGCATTTACAGCCGAATTTAAAATATTTCATTAGAATCGATTAAATTTAATTAAGTGTATCCTAAATTAATCCTGAATAAAAACCGTAGAGATTTCACCGAACACTGGCATTCACAGCATTGGGTCTTTAATAACAGCCAATTAATGTTTTATAGAAGGAAAAACGCTACGAAAATAAAAGTTAATGAAATACAGCGCTGAAGTGTGAAGGAAGTGGACTGAAGCGTTTAATACGAAGCATTATTTGAACACGAAGACTGCAATTACAGAATTAAAAACCAATTTGTCATCCAAACAAGCTAATTATGGAGGCATGAAATCGGCCGCTGGCCATCATGGGAAAAAGGAGGAAAATTATCGCCTAGTTAATCGGGTTTTAACGAGAGCTTTAAATGGTCATTGTTGGTCAAGACCTGTTTCGATGGCCAAGGCAGTTACAATTTGATATCTGCCTATAAATGAAAACACTTGTTTGTTGAATGTTTTCGTACATCAAGTAGCACTTCTGGTCACTACTCACAAGGGTCGCTCTTGAAGGCGTTAATAAACGAGAAATGAAGCACCCCAATAACGCCCAATTGTTGCAAATTGCGAACTTTTAAGACGTCCTTCAGATGCCTGTCTATATTGCGCTCGCAGCACTCGGTCGTTGGTCAATCATCCCAACTGACCGTTCGATTTTTACAGTCACCAAGAACGGCAATAAGAAACTGCAAGTTTGATTCTGGCCAAAGGAAATAAAAGGGAAATTAAAATAAAAAAATCCCTAGCTAGACTTCCCCCTGACCGTGCAGGCACCTGCGCAGATTTAGGCAGGGGAGGGGAGGGCATTAAAGTAATCGGTCATTAGCTGGACAATAGGCGTCTTTCTAGGACGAAGCGTTAAGGAAATACTTTCCTCTCCCTTATCTCGGGTTGCGATAGAGGAGTCACGTACAGCTGCACTGGACGTCTGCCCTAAATGGGCTGCACGTGCACCAAACTGGCTGGACGATTGGTGACCGTTGGTCAATCGCGAGGATTAGAACAAAAAATAGCCACCGGTGAAGGAGGAAAGTCATAAAAGTCGTTTTAAACATTTTAGAAACTGCGACATGGTTCACATTGGTGGCATGGAAGATCAGGGGCCGTCCACATTTACAAAAATAAGATGATCATGGACAAGAGGGGGTGGTACATGTAGGTGTCAACCAATTTGGACGTCCAATGCAGTGAAACCTACCAATAACGACCACGTATGCACTAATTACTGTAATTAGTAATTAGGATGTAAATGTTATACGTTTTGTAAGTCAATTTTCTTAAATGAACGTCAAGCTGTTCCATAAAGGACGTCACGCATTGATCGGTTATTTTTTTCACTTTCATGACTGGATTAAAAAAACGTCATGATCTGTGATTTCAATTCAATTCAACTCAGTACCCTACAGTCAGCAAGCGAATGCCGTTTGGCAGGGAGGCAAAATACCCACAAAAGTATTAGGAGAAAACTTCCATGTAAGAAATGCCCACATCTTTGTTAAACTGAATTCCTAACAAATTTGGACTATCATTAGGAAGACTATTCCATCGTCTAATAGCATGCAAAAAGAATGACCAATAGTAAGCATCCGTTTTAGCTC
>JAQIXS010006557.1:0-10522 GCA_034700785.1 Rossiulus vilnensis | reverse complement strand
CTTGATGTGTTTCCCTACAAATTGACACTACAATCACCTCTGTAGGTTCTTTGAATAAATTAATATGATTTTTTAAAGTTGTAAAGTCCTTTTTGAAACACCATGTACGAGGATATACTTCTTTATATACTCCAATGAGTATATTTGCAATTTGCATGACAAATGCAGATAAAAATAATACCGATTACTCCTAAAGAATGGCATTTTAATCTCATATTTGCATTTTCCTGTACGTTAAAATGATAACCCAATGGAAGTAGCTCCAAACGACTTATGATGCTACATAACCACTTATAACGCAAGCCCTAAGTTACAGCCAGTTTTCCTGTAGCTGTTACCAAGTTTAAGGAATTTTGCCGGCCCTTCAAGGACTTCACCAACTTCAATGTGATTTCAATGTGCACTTCAGTCTGCAAAAGACATTGAGATCTCACTGAAGTTCGTAAATTCTACAATCAGGTGTACACACATTTAAAGAGTTGTTAGCCCCTCGCACAATCTACCTTACGCTATAAGCGGTGCTGTCACGCAAAGTAAATTCCCAGCCATTTTCACGCCTCGTTTATTAAACATCTGCCCCTAAAAGAATCGCAACGGGGACTCTCACCTGTAGACGCAGAACCCACCGCTCTTGCCGGACTATTTGATTCTCATTTCCACCATTTCCCATCACAATTTCGCTGGACGTTAACGGTGGCGCCATCGCTTGGGGCATTCCTTATAAGCCTAATTACACGAATAAATATCTTGCCTCTTTCGCTTGAACATGCTAACGAGTCGAGCTTATGCAAACGACAACACAAAGAACACGGCTTATTTATGAACTGGTTTTGGGAGGAAAACGGTGATACGGCGTCTAATAAAATAAGTACGCGACACGGCCATGGATGATTAATCGAGTTAGCACCACGATAAGATTAAGAGTAGAAATAATTCATGGGGTGCGCAAAAAAGCGTCTGGTTCGCGCGTTACAACCGACTGTACCATCAATTTGATTTAAAAAAACTTATCAGTAATCGCCAGGCCAAAGCAATGAATTCCCCTGCCCTGAAAATACGGAACAATTTTTTTCCCTTTGGATTTTAAGGAGCCACTTTACACAGTGAATTTTAAGTTAGTACGCAGCAGGCTTTTAATTGCTTCCCCCCCCCCTCCCTCTTTTTGGGGCCCTGCCATTTTCGTCCCCTTTTTCTCCCCCATTGCTTTTGGTCGCTTTTCAGCTGTAAATCTTAATTCCCCGTTCTTTTGAACTGTCACACATTTGGCGACTATTTATAGCCGGGACGTGGGTAACCTTCCATTATCACCAAAGCTGCCTGTCCTGGATCAACATTTCGTTTTGAGTTATTCCCCCAGCGAAAATCCTGCCCTGCCAAACTTTAACAATAACAAGTAACCGGGATCGCTTTAAATAACCGAACCAAGGTTTTTCTCGCTGCTCTCCTTACAACGGCCATGGCTTGAGGCCACCATTATCAAACTTGAGATCGCCAGCCCTCAAGCGACAGATTTAAATCCGATCAGGATCTTCGGTGCCATTCCGTCCCAAGTGTGCATCTCTTAAAACTAGCAGGTGATGAATGGACCCGAAAGCAGGCAGCAGATTGAAGTTAAAAAACACGCGGTCTCTTCATTTTCTTCATCAAACCCCATTTCCAAGCTCATTAGGTGTCGCTTCCGGTCTCATCGTTATCTACAGTTGCTCACTATAGGCCCAGGGCCAAGGAGTCTTTCAGAAAAGCAGGGTTCTGAAAGTCATCACCGATACAACAATCCAGCCGTTTACGTTTTAACATCTTAAATACAGTAAACCCTCAACATTCGCGGGCCGAAAGATGTGGAAGCAACTTAAAATTCACGACCTCAACATTCGCGATTCAAGGCTGAAATAATGACGAAAAAAAGAAATAATGTAATGACGTGCTTAAAAACACGTCAAAAATGCCATCTGTTATCAATGACGTCCTCATTTCACATCATTAAAAATTAGTAATGATTTACGGTATATAGGATATTAATTATAAGATCGAAAGTCAAGTGCTCTAAGAAGTCGTTTATATTAATTTTCTCATTATTTTGCGTGTATTATAGATTAAAGTAAAATGTCATATAACATGGAAATAGGACTACATGTAAGAGTCATTATGTCATCGGATTCTGGTATGTTCTTCATTCGGACGGTAATGGATAATGGATATTCGGCTTAATCAAGGAGCAGCAACCTCGGATAAGCACTCGGATTAACATTAAAAAAGCACCATAACATGATGGGGAAGAAATTTAGCTGAATTTTTTTGGAGGTCATAAAATCTGAATAAAATTGATTAACAACGAGCTGTTAGCTGTTTTCGATTTTTAGATAGGTTATTTCGTATTTACCGTGTAGGTCTATGTGTATACGATTATTATAGATAGTCACGGTTTCGACTTTATCGGATAACCGAGCTTGCACCGTATCTGCTATTTTAATACTGTATTTTTCATCTTATAGCCTAGCTGACGATGCAGGAAATGTAATGTTTAAGCAGATGTATGAAAAGAGGTGGGATGAACCGGAAATTAGTTTTCATAAACCCATATTTGAAATATTTACACAATTACGAACCTCTCCAAAAATAAAACCAATTACTGTAGGCCTATGCTATTTGACATGTAAACAAAAAGGAGAAGTGAACTCGAAACAAGCATTTCACTGTTGATTTGTTCGCACATATATTTTGTCTGTAAGAAAGTTTTGTTCATAGCAGGCGTTTAGACACCATTCCAACTTATTTTGATACCTGTAATTTGGAGTCTGTAACCGAAGTATAGATTTCGCAATTGCCAATCTAGATTTTCATTAGAGATCTGAATGACCTTCTGTTCTGTTGATTTAACGAGAAAATGTGAGCTACATTAAATGCAGAACTTTTCCAATAATTCCTTTTTTTGGGGGTTTAAACTTCCAAATAAATAGGCCCACCAAGCCAAGAAGATGACGCTAACCTGTGCAGGTGTTGCTTAAAATAATAAACAAGCAATTTTCCAAAAAATATAAGATTGCACATTCTCTATAAACAACAGCGTTATCGACGTTATTGCCTACATGAGAACAATGTTTTTCAAAAAAATCCAACTTGATCCACAGGTATACCTCTAAGAGGTTTTACTCTCTTAGAGTAAAATATGCTTTTCCTATATGGTAAGAACGGAAGCTATAAAAAACGAACGTCTATAGGTATGTCAATAAACACCACACTATAATTTGGTAGGTGGGCAAGTTAAACTTCTTAATAATGTGAGTGGTCCGCAAAAGCAACAGCAACCTAAAGGCAATTTAGTGGTCTGCAAGTGGGAAAAGTCTGAGAAGCAGTGATTCATGTCGGAAAAAACATACCTTAATCTTGTATCGAAGTTCTGGGAATAGAATTTTTAATATTACTAAGGCCTAATTGCTCTTCTCTTTTTTGACTTTTAGAATAGAAACATAAAATTTCTCATTTCTAAATTTACATCAGAATACATGTATATTCTAGGCCTAGATGCTTTCACTGCTGCGGCTCACGGAAATCTTTATTACGGGTAATACAAATTTCGTAATGTTTTCCGATCAATCATTTATAGGCCTAGTTAATTTCAATACAATTCAACTCAATACCTTTATTGGGGGAATTCTACGTCAATCCTTGTAATTTTTTAAATAATTACCACTGAATTTTGATGGTCATCATCATTATTTCCAAACTGAATTAATAGTCAAACTACTCATATTCGAGGAACAATTAAAACCACACCCCACGGTCGTCCATCTACAGTCAACTTTACAGTCGCTTTTTATAATTTTTGAAGATTCCTCAATATCAGTACCGTATGTCTGACACTCATAATTGAACAACAACAACAAAAAACTTAAAAAATGCTTTTTCCAATATTAAAGCTTAAAGAGGTTCTTTGTCTGCTCATCACTATATGAAATAAGTGTTGGAATTTTAAGTTACGCAGAATTCAAGAAGACAGTGACAGCTCACGTTTTTAAAAGTTAAGCTTATTCACTATTACCCAGAAGAGGGACAGCCCGTCGCATTTTATGCTTATAGTTTAGACCTCAATTATTTAGGCCCTATTTACCGTTCATATTTATACTTTTCGGTATCTATACGTGTATTATAATACTTGGTAGCGCTGTCTTGACATCATAAACAATACAGAAACTATTTACCATCAAACACCGTCACGAATTAACTTATTAAAGAAAAGAATAAAAAAATAATTGCATAATGCTACTGTCCGTTATTGGTCTGGTTTGCAAGCATCATTATATAGCCTACATAACGTAATCGTGGTTCAATGGACAATAAATTCCAATTGTCTTTAATACGTAGTTTTGTTCATTTTCACTAGATTGAAATAATGTCAATTTCAATTTTAAATGCGGCCCCCTCGCGGCCCGCAATGAATGCAGACTGCAGACAGTTGGTAATTTATCTTGGAAAATTAATCTTGTCGTGTTAATACCGCAACTGCAATTTTATGTTGCCATGCGTGACCTTTATCAGCAGAAGCTGGGAACACTAATCGATAAGATTAAACACTTTATAAACATAGGCCTATAAAACGAAAGAAGCCTTCCAGAGCAAATATGGCACATTTGCTCATTTCTGTAAAAATGACCTGTTAATTAAATGACAAGTGTTTCGGACAACAATGGTTAAAACTGCATAACCTAATCCTCACAACAAAATGATGGGAAAATGCAGATATGCATTTGAATACAGATCCGATGTAATGCATATCTTCCGCCTGCTCGAAATGCAACATCAAGTCATTCAATAATTTCTTTACGAAAATGTATCGATTTACATTGACGGATTGTTGTTTACTGCGCAAAATCCATGTAACAATTTTCTAACCCATGGGCGATCATAAACAGAGAGAGTAATTCAGACACAGCGAGCAATAAAACCGTATCTTCTTACCTTATAAATCAAGGCTTTATGAGCTATCCAAATATACAAACGCACGACACAACCTTCCACTACCAGAATTTCGATAGTAATGAAAACGAAACTCCTGATTCCTGATGTTGACGATGTTGCTAGAGTCGGCTGCATGTAGCGCCATCTATCGCGAGTTGCTGCAGTGTGAATAAATGTACGGAATCCGTGGGGATCCGCAGCTTCCATACTTTGAAGCATAGTTTATTCAGTATATATGCATGCACAAAATTATATGCATAAACGCTAGTAACGAACGTTTATAAGCATTCTAGTTGTTTTTTTATAAATTAGTGTGCATGCATATAATACAAAAGCCAAGCATGATTTATGTGTGAACTTAGTTCACACAAGCAATACATCACCATGTTTACTACTAGAAAATACAAAATGAGCTGTGTTTTCAACATTATTTTGAGCCAGGTTTATTTCCGAAGTTGCAGAGACCGTGGATGACCGTGAGACCACGTGTTTTTTAAAGTTTTCAATACAGTATAATCATGATATAATGCATCCCTAGCTAGCTATTTGTAGGGCGAAACAAGACTCCGTAGATAAAGTGCATAGACTGTCCTGCTATCTTACTTACTATCTGGCTAATTTGATTTCATAATCGTATTTCGGGTCGGTTTTTGAACCAATCAACATGTTTTGATTAATGCATTCCAAAACAAATTCATCATGTGTGTTTACATCTATAACTGCTGTTACTGTCCTAGGGTTAAGTTGGTTTCTTGCATACAAATATCGATTGACAGCCTACTCTCCAGGTGCTTATCTTCCAATTCCATCTTTAGTTCAACACTACACATGAAATAATTATGTTAGCGGTTCCTTATTAGTCTTTATTTTTGTGTGCTATATAGTGTCATAGTTTATTAAAAATTTGTGGCTGTCCAGATTCCAAGTTTAAAAAAATAAAATTCGCAAAATGTAGCATCTTTGATCCATATTAGAGCATTCATTGCTTCTTATTTTATAGGCCTAGATTATAATTATGATTATATAAGTGTCACTAATAAAAATTCATCTAATCTGAACTGTGGGGAGAATGTCGGATCATATCAACAACGAATATGGCTGGGTGGCATATGCTAGAGGAATAAGTTTAAACGCATTTTTTTCAGGCAGCCGCAAGGAATGTCAGCTGATTATAGGAATCTTATCAGCACGAGGCAACACTGAGCAGCGCCGTGCTATTAGAAGCACGTGGTTACCTGACCCGAAAAATGCGACATCCTGCGTTCACACATACTTTGTCATTGGACAGGACGCATGTCAGATTCCACCTGAAGATCGGCTAGACGAGTACAATTGCAAACCATGGGAGTTAAACTTGACCAGTACGTAAGCAGTTTTGCTGCCTAGAAGCGTGACTCAAGCAATAAAATATCCATCTTGCTTTCATGTTACAGCAGTTGGAGATGCAAAAACCATCCATTTTTCTAGTGTGGCAGCACCCTCTTACAGTTCCAAGCCAGTTTCTATGGGCCTACGTTTCCAAGTGCGAGCTGAATATAAAAAACTGAATATCCCGAGTTTCCATCATAAGTGGGAAATTCTTAAATTCATTCTTCTTTATTCAAGGTGCAGCATTCCATTGTTGTCACCAAGCTGGGTGTCCTTGGCTCCCTTGCCCAATCAGGGAATTCAATCAGTGCCATTCTGCAAACTACAGTAACCCAGGTAATCACTTCGCCACAGTCATATCACAATCTTGCTCATAATTGTGAACAACAAATTGCGTTTCAGGAAGAAGTGGCCCGAGTAACTCTCTCGCCACTAAATATTGGAATTTCTGCAAACGGGTATTTCTATCGACCCATCGAGCCTCTGATACTACCCAAAGGTTTTGAGGGCAGTCTGTTATTGTCTGCAGTCGATCTTAGTCATAATCTGGAAGATAAAGTTAACACCACATACAACGATGGCGGTGGGCTTATCAGCTTCCAACAGATCGTTGTGGAGGCTGGGATTGAACAGCCATTTAGCCACCATTTAATCTCGGTCGTGTCTCTAGGATTCACAGTTTACGGTACACTTGCTAGAGTGCTTCATTGAGCTCAGTTTTGCGGAATGAATAACGCCTATGCTTATCTTTTAGATTTACAAACATTAAAACTGCATGTTGAAGAGCAGTCCACGAGAGAAGAAAATTGGCTTGTCAAAATGCAAGAAGAAGCCTCTTTATTGCAAGATGAAATGTTAAAGCAGAGCGACATTTTAGTAGTGAATGTTACAGACGTTTACCGCAATTTGCCACTTAAGTTATTACTTTTTTACGAATGGGTGCAAGAACAATACAATTTTGATTACTTGCTGAAAGCGGATGATGATTGCGTTCTGAACGTTGACCAAGTCAAACATTTCCTGGCATCGATTTCAGCAATAAATAAATTTTGGTGGGGTAGGTGAGTGGTATTACTACATATGTATTAGATACATTAATATAGTAAAAATCAAATCTGGAATAACGTTGACGTAGATCCCTGTAAAAATTAACTGATATTATAGTAACACAAATTGGCTACATATGTATTAGATACATTAATATAGTAAAAATCAAATCTGGAATAACGTTGGCATAGATCCCTGTAAAAATTAACTGATATTATAGTAACACAAATTGGGATGCTGTTTTGTAGTCTGAATACTACATATGCCTCAATTTACGTCATCTCTGAAATTTTTTAGCGAAAAATAAATTCTCATTAATGACGTTTACTCAGTCAGCTCCCTGAAACAGATTGAAAGGCAAATTTCATAGAAATGCTTCTATATTGCATTCCAGATTTCGGTATAACTGGTTGGTACAACGTTCTGGCAAATGGCGAGAAGTTCATTTTGGCGCTATAGCTTACCCTCCATTCGCCTGTGGTGTGGCCAACGTGATCTCTTCTGACATCATCCACTGGATAGCAAAAAATCTTAGAGAGCTCCATAACTATCAAGTAAGGCAATTCCAATTGTTCGTATGTTTGTTTTGAACATCTCTGACTGTAAAATTCCACCAGGGTGAAGACGTCTCAGTTGGCATTTGGTTATCAGCAATATCACCTACATATATTCATGTAATCAACAATTAAATTTTATATTCACAGTTTAAAGAGTGAAGGTGAATGGTATTACTACATAAACCCTTTATCTTTAGGATACCAACTGGCAATGTGATGATGGCTGCCAAAAGAATGCACTGAGCAGAGGCCAACTCAAACCCAATGATATCCATCGTTCTTGGGCTATGTTTATTCAGTGTGGCCAATTTTGCAACTGTGATCTTTGATACTGAATAAAAGTTTTACTCAGATTCGAATTAAACGTGTATATTTGCAGGGAATAGCACAGTTAAGAGTAACTCACGTTTAGATTTAATTTATATAGGAATAGAAGCAAGGATCATGCTAAAGATAAATTCATCATAATATCATAAAACAAAAGATTTTTATGCAGTTTTATAATTAGTACAACTGGCACTTAATACTCATTTAGTAAAACGTGTAATCATTGTCCATCTTTCGGCATATCATACACACGTATTGTGTCAAAACAAACAAGTTAAGACTTGTGATGAACTTCACATATCAAGATGTATACAAAGTTGCATCATGACAATCTCTAAAGATGCAAGTAAAGACATGTTATCAACTGAGAACATTCATTTGATGTGAATCAGTAAGTCACCAGTATCAGATTTATAGAATAGTTAATGTGTTAGGTGATGACTTACCATACAGAAGGAATAATTATGCTCAACAAACATTGCTTTTATAAATACAGTAAAGTTATGTATATTCCTTAAATGCATATAGGCATACTTGAAAACATTTTTCGACCTACAGTAATACAACTTTTTTTCTTTTTATTACTATGTGATTTTAGTATTACAAAACCAAATTTTGTTTCCATACAACAATTAATTTACTCAAAACGCTGCCTTCTATCACAGCAGAGCTCAGTTTAAAAATACAATATTGGAAAAATGAGAAAAGCAACATTACGTCGCAACAACTCTGGCATTAAATACACGAGGCACACTCCCGTAATTCGTCGAGTAAGGACACTCCCAGGTTTCGGTTTCTCACAGGAATTCTTCACACCAATCTGATAAGCACTGATAGCATTCTCCTGAGCGTCGTGAGTCAGCACCACAGAGGTCTCTCAGCCAATCTACAAACAGTTCCCTTTGCTTCTTCAGAACTAGAAACTGACCCAAAACAACGTAGGCCTAGACAGGTAACAAAAAACACATTGTTGTTGACCAAGTTTTGGGCGGCAAGACCAGTTAGCAGGGCCATGCCCTGGTGATAATATAAAAAAGCAGTACAAGATAGGGTAAGGGAGCGGTAGAATAACACCAGCTCCAGAGTAACCATTGGGAGCAACCAAAACCTATAATATACAAAATGTAAAACAAGACATACCTTATCATATCCCTTTTGTTCCAGTCTACTCCCCAGTACTTCACCGATGCCTGCCAAATCGGTAACAGGCTTATCACCCATGGGCTCTGCCACAAAATTTCTATGTTTTTGCGAAGTTGACGACATTTTTCCTGAACACTGAAAATGCACTAAGATTCTATTAAATCGGTCAATGACATAACATTTGTGGCCTATATTTCCCCCATAAGTTACTTGAAATTCACCACTATTGTTTAATTATTTTTCATATGAGCTTTAAATGTACATGTATAAAGGTTTACGTAATAATTGTAATCATACTAAGACGTTTTCGGTACGACATGAACGAGTACAGTGTATTAGGAATTTTACATACTAAGAACTAACGAAAGGATCGCTAGCTGCAGGAGGATGACAAGATATATCATGTCTATAAAACTTGTTAGTTTATAATACTTTCCCCAAACTCGCGTATTTGAGTTAGATACTGTTAGTACTCGCACGCTGATACTAACCTCGTAATCACGGTGAGTTTAAACAATTATCAATCAGAACAATACAAACAAAATCTCTAAACTTCATCAGAGATGCAGATGACGTAGAATTCAGAATAAGCAACGGCCGTTTTTATCGATTTGAATCGATGCACGTGATTCATATGATGATGATTAAAGCGCTTTAGCTCACAGTGTTTTCAGAGATATATCTGACGAGGGCGTCTCATAATCTCACTCAACTTCATTTCAGCCTCAGAAGCTAAGCGAAACAGATGTGATAAAACTATTTTTGTAGCGAACTTCTATAATTATCTACATGTAACTACTATACTGTAACTTTAAATTTAGAATAAATGTATAATCTAGGAAAAGTAGCTTAGGGGCCGTCCATAAATGATGTCACACCTAAGGGGGTGGGTGGGTTGTTTTTTGTGACAATTGTGACCAGGGGGTGGGGGGGTGTCCGGTAATATGACATCACACAATCAAAAGTTTAATATATTTTTTTAAAAATTCCAGCAAAATCCCTGGACCGAAGACATCTAATCACGTTGCAATTAATAAGTTATAATTGCAACGTATATGCATTAATAAACAGACTATTAAATAATTGCTTTTTCAAAATTTATAGCAATCTATTATTTAATATAA
>JAQIXS010006556.1:0-10523 GCA_034700785.1 Rossiulus vilnensis | reverse complement strand
CCACCCACCCAAAAAAAAAAAAAAACCCAACTCACACGAGATCCCATTGGAGGCTCAGTTTGTCCATTTCGAACATGAGGTTTTCCAGCTTCCGCCGGAAGTAAGGCTCGAAGCGGATGTCGTCCTCGAACACAATGGCAGTGCGATGCCCTTTGCTGACGACCTGAGGAGACAGCCGATATTCGGCATTAATTGAAATGTCCATCAAAAGTTGCGAAACAATGGGCAGAGTGTTGATGGGTTTTGTTCCTGAGGGGTCAGTCCAATCAAAGAAAGGTCCAGAGTGACGTTCAGTGATCCAGATTTGGACGAAAATGGCATCGTTGAGTAGGAGTAAAGGACATGCCATGATGGCCCTAACGTTTTTTTCTTTTGTTACAAACGACCCCTTATCACGTGAAATTTCCAACACTTTAAAATACTATCACGTTGAATGAAATGAATAATGTTACTTATAAGAATCATATCGATAGTGATATTTATCATAAAAAACAGAAGTCAAGTAAAATATCTTTTTTTCAGTTTTGTTTCAAATTTGGAAATCCCAGTTGACTATCGAAACGTCCTATTTTCTTGACCTCCATCCATCGGCAGTGTCCAGTTTTCGCAAACTCCTCCCCGCCCCCATCCCTTCCCCGGACGTCCTTTATGGATGACCCCAGATCTTTATTGAGAGTTGGATACTGAGTCGAGTTGAATTGAATTCTTCCAACTACTCGAACGCTTTTTATGGGCAACCCCTAAGCAGGTTTTTTTTTGATTTCCTGTTGTGAATGTTGAATTTAATTTATAAGGAATTCAAATTGATATGAAAAGGAATTGAATTCCTTCCTTCCTCTCTCTCCCTGCGCTCTATCAATGGTAGAAAGAATACTTGTTCATTACCTCTTTCCACACGTTGTAATGACTCAAGAAACAACCAATCTCGCCCATGGTAACTGGCCTTTTGGAAGTTAAAATACAAAAAAGGTATATATATGTATATTTAACAACAATAAAATAAATAATACTAATATAATAATAATAAATAAATAAATAAATAAAATAAATTAATGCTGAGCCAAAAGAATGCTCACCGTGCCATACCCGTTTTATTTGCTAAACGTATTTTCTATAGTCTTGCGATTAGTCGTCCATTATTTTTCATAAATTGCAAATCTCGTTTATTTAAAAAAAAATTACAAATAAAAAAGAATAAAGTTTTATGCAAATTTCTCTTCTCCCCCCACCTCACAATGGGAGCCTTGCACTGCGGGTTGCGTCTTTTTTCAAATTCAAAACATTTTAAAATTATAAAACACGATATAGACACTGATGATCGACCAGTTCCACACAGTGGGAAATTAATTTAGCGATTAATTTAGGCAAATAAATGTATTCATTTTTGTTGTGGGCATCCTTTTGGCTCATCCTTATTTATTCTTGTTTTAAAATCGATAAAAGTTAAAATAATTACCTTTTATGATAGGGATCGGCGTATTCGGGCAGCATTTTAACCCCGAGCTGGCCCAGATAAGAATCATTCAGCTCCCTGGAAATAAAAAAAAGAACGATTGAATAAATAGAATTAAATTGTTCGTTTTTAATATAAAATAATGTCGGCTTGTAATGGACAACTTTCAGAAGGCAAGAAAAATTTATACTTGGTCGTGTATATCATTTGTTTTATAAATATGAATCAATTCACGGACGTTGCTCTTCAATCGGAGTTTCGTTATAACGCCCTTTTTTGTTTCATGTTATTGTTTCATTATACGGTCAAAAATGGAACCTGACAGTGCATGGGTCTTTGAGGCGTATGGAAGCGTTTAGGTAATTGGAATCTACAATGGAATATTATTTTTAAGTTGATCAAAATTTAGATTTATGCATTTTTAGCCAACGACTTTAATGATTTGCTATTTTTTTTACGTATCATACGTACGTTACATAAGTAAAAAAACATATTTTGTCATACAGCATTTCTATTTACGGCCAACTTAACTTTCCGGGAACCAGTCTAAGAGCGACTGAGGTGTTTAACAGAGGAAAAACATGACGTCCTTTATGGACGGCCCTTTGCGTGGCGTAATCCTGCAGTGCTGAAATCGAGCAACGAAAATAGAAAAACAAAAACCCACGGTTGGCTTACTAGAAATATTACTTAACTTTTCTCGTTTCTCCTCATGTCTATAAGGCAAGCGGCTTGTTTTATTAGTTTTTTTTTAAAGAAAGGTACATTCTGTTTTTTTAAATAGTTTTCCTCTTCTCTTCTTATGCATTGTTCAGGTAGAAAAGGGCCACGGGGTATTAAACTAATGCCAATATAAAACCCAGATAAGATAGTTCATCTTCCCTTCTACATTATGGTTAATATTAGATAAGCATACCGGTTTCGTTTTTATTAAAAAAAATATGTAAAGATAAGCTTAGGCATCCCTTAGGGCAACGGATATACACCGTAGATAAACCTCTCTAGCGGCGTGTGCACACTGAAGGGAAATTCATCCTGTCTAGAGCAGTGGTAGAGCACCCCTAGGACAGGTGTGGGGGGTACGTGTAGGTCGCTCTACAATCCGTGTAGATTGGACCGGTTTGTTAGGGCATTGGGCTAGAGCCGATTACTCTATGTACAATTTCATCATTTAAAATAATTATTATTTTGGAATGATTTCAAAATGTTCACACGGTTCATTTTTATAACGTTACACTTATTACAACCTTGTTTTTACGAAAATGAAATAATTAGAATATGACTCTGGAAAACCTGGAACTTTGTTTTCGGAAATTAGTGGTTTCGGGAGGATTTTTTTGCATTGATTTGGCCCGAGTAATATGAGGCGCCGCTTGGGACTTTACACAAATATGATAGATGTCAAATTAATTATTATAAATGTGAAAAATATTTTTAAAGAGTCAAAAAATATTTTTTGTCACTCTTTAAAAATATTTTCACACTTATAATACTTAATTTGATGTCTAAATTTTGTATCTCTGTCAGATTTGTGTAAAGTCCCAAACGGCGTCTCATAAAATGTTGTACGCGTAAAGGTGGATAAACGGCAAAGATCAGTATCTCATTCTCTACCGGTATCAGTATGATTCTATACTGATATAACTATGTATACATACTGACTTTTGGGACTACTGATATCAGTATTATACTGGTTTTTGGGTCTACTAATATCAGTATGCTTACTAATACCACCAAATATCTGAATATTTGTACAGATATCTACTGTACTGATTATACTGATCTTTCTACCAGGGAATCGACCAGAAATTTAATAAAAAAAGAAATTTGATTGGATTTGGAGGTTTTTCTTATTCCTCGAATGGATTTATAGAATTTAATAAATGAAGTAAGAAGCCAGTTAAACATTAGGACAGATGGCGGACCTGTAAGAGTTGCTTTTACGACCTAAGAACAATTGATTTTTTTTTGTTTTAGTAGGGCGTGATTTTTTTTTATTTCGCAGCATGAAATCAAGTTTCTTTTGTTACTCTGTAACGAGCGAGAAACAACAGAAACTGAAAACCAATAAACCGAATTTCCCCCCGGTCCTCCCTTAGACCCATTAAGCCAACACGGAACCTGGTGGCCATACACCAGTCACGCGCGTTTCCATAACGGAAATAATATCGAGGCCCAAACAGGAAGTGAAGCTGTATGGATTTTTCTGAAGACCTGTCATCGGGTTTTTTTGTGTGTTTCCGTTTGGGTTGTTCGGTGTGATCGCGATGTACTTTGGGGGTGGCGAGCGACGCTGAAAGAAACAGTTGACGCTTTAAGGGGAGTCCACAAAGGACGTCGTCCTAACCCTTCAAAAGGTGCCAAATCACAACGTACCAAGTGCCCAAATAAAATCAACTTTCCAATAATTGCTTTTCTCCAACAACAACAACAACATCAAGGCTATTAGGGGGTTTCTTTACCCTACAAGCCTAATTAAGCATGATCATTTATATATCTGGAGTATAATAACGCAAGTGCCACACGTATTGCACCCCCAATAAACGTTGAAGACGCCCTCTTCTCCCGTGGCAAGCAGGGCAGCAGCGCATTGATGTCCTTCATTACTTCATTTTGACGTCCAGATTTTAAAAACCCGCTTCTGAAACATGTTTGATTTCAGAACACTGCCGTGGTTCCTTGGGCCTCAAAATTGAACAACCTTTATTCGTGTCCAGCTTAACTTGCGCGCAGGCTTTTAAAATGGGGAGCAAGAGGGGGTTAATCGCACATTGGAGGTTTGGTCGAAATTCCAACAACTTTTGCTCATGGTCAACTATGGTCATTTTGGAATTATTTTCCAGGAGATGTGGGAGGATTTCACCCCCCAAACACCTCCTATCGCACGGCCCTGTTTGCTTTCGTGCTACTTATGATTTCCCCCTTGGATATCTGCAGTTTTTAGTCTTCACATGTTTTCCTGTACTTTCCATCCAATCGAGGAATAGCCAGGTATTGACCACCACAAACTGATGTTCCACATTAGCATAACTTTTGTTGTCGATTTTCCTTCCACAGGACCTAAGGGGGGGTTTCACAATTGCTTCTTCGCCTCTATAGCAGGTGTGGAATGGTCCTACAATGAATTAGGCTCAATAAACGTATTTTGGGGGTGTTGGGCTCTTACGTCGTTATGGTTTGGCACCTTTCACATGTAGTCGAAATCTCGTTGAAAATGACGTCAGGTTTGCCTCTTCTGCCAACAGATGGCAGCATCGGAGGTGCCACGTTGAGGTGATGGAAACCGCATCGCCGTGAAACCATAAAAAAACTCTTAATGTCCATAATTTCAAATTCAAGACTCGCATGAACATGCATGAAAATGACCCTAAAGCATTGGCAATTCGACAATTTCTAGTCTTTCATTTTGCAAACCAACCGTGGATAATATCTCTGTTTTCAAAGGTTTAGTTTTTTGCTGGTCTGTAGCGTTTCGACGAATTTACCCTTTATTCACCGAGAAAAAAACCGAACGAAAAATCCCCAAAACTACCTTTAAAATGGAGATAAACTTTCTCGGCGAGTGTCGTCGAGGGGATTAAGGGGGCTAGGGCCATACTGCATTGCGTACAGTAGTTGTTATGCCATGAATTTTTTTAAATAATTGAAGCCAAGTCCATTTTTGCTTTGTGCAGCTTTGTACATTTTAAAACCTGATTTTTTACGAAATGGTTGACCAAAATCCTTCATTTTTGATGATTTTTTTGTGGTGTAAAAATGTTCGCCTGTGGCGTAATTATTGTGCGATGTTCCCTGGTGGAAAAATCAATATAATCAGTTTAGTAGATACCAGTGCAAATATACTGATCATATACTACTATTAGTAAAAAAACCGTTATGATATCACTAACCATACTGATATTAGTAGTACCAAAAACTAATATAATACTGTTATCAGTAGTCCCAATAACCAGAATGTGTGTGTATGTATATATATATCGCATATGGTGTGTCCTTTATTGATTATTCTGTATTCATAATGAAATATTAAAAATACTGCCCTTTTACAAAATGGAATATAACAAGTGTTGACATTTTAAAAAACGGACAATTGAAAATATTGACATTTTAAATGTCAATTCCCTCCCCCAGATTTTAAATTAAAATGTTAATACGTGTAAATACAGTGTAACTTTCAATTGGTTTCTTTTTCCTGATTTCCAATAAGAAATCAATAATAAATACAACAATCAGACATTTCAGACAATCAGAAATCAGACATTTAAAATGTCAATATTTTCATTTGTCCGTTTCTTAAAATGTCAACACTTGTTATATTCCATTTTGTAAAAGGGCAGTATTTTTAATATTTCATTATGAATATAGAATAATCAATAAAGGACACACCATTTGCGATAGATACATGTACATGTAAACTGAAGGTTCCATAATTAGTTTGTAAAAACTGATCACAACTGGCATTCCCTCCCCCAGATTTTAAATTAAAATGTTAATACGTGTAAATACAGTGTAACTTTCAATTGTTTTCTTTTGTACGAATGGACTAATAAAAATATTTAAATTATATAAATGTCTAGATTAATATAAATATTGACGTTGTAGAAATGAAATATTAAAACCATTGACATTTTGAAAATGGAACATTATAAATATTAAAAACATTTCTCTCGAAAATGATAAAATGATGGATTTTTTCACGCGTTTCAGTACACATCATTCAATATTTGATTTTAAATTTGATATTTATTTAAAAATCAGTATTGAACGAACGACGTGCTGTATGTGCAGTAGTCCCAGTTATGAAAAACTCACGAACTAAGAAATTCGCGTGTATTAAAGTTTAAAAAAAGGCAGCAGTATTAAAAACTGCGATGGGTTTGAAATTAATTGGCAATGATTCGCACAAATGGAGAGAATGGAGAAATATTTGACTGGAATTTCTGTGACGCCAGTTTATGGCTCGTTTCTTTATTGTCCTCGTGTTACAGGTCGTAATTTATGACCAATCAGACGTTGCCCCTTAAACGTCACGCTTATTGCTTCGCAATTACGGCGAAAATTGGCGAAGGTCACTTGGCAGGAATGCCACGTCCGTCAATGGGCATCGGGGCGAAAGAAATTCGTTATCAGATATACCATCTTTCAAAGAAAGCTGGACAGCAGAAAGAAAAAAAAAACGAGGATCGATACGGTCATAGCCTGGACATTGGCTATCGGGATTTTCGCCAGGCCACATTCCTGTAATACCGCGTACGTGACCGGTCAGCAAAGTCCGTCCATGAGCCGATAACCCGTGGGTTGAAAAATGCGTTTCTTGCCAGCATTTCTTCTAAAAATGACCAGCTAGAAATCTGTCGATGACCAGAAGTCACTGGGGGCGTGGGTTGCACCGAATAATTCATGATTTCATTTCGATGTTATGAAATTCAACACAATTTTTTTAAGGGTTTCCTGGTGGAAAGATCGGTAAAATCAGTACGTAGCAGTACAATCAATAAATGTATACTGATATTAGTAGTCCCAAAAAACTATAATACTGATGTCACTAAGCATACCGATATATACACATATCATCATACTAACATCAGTATAAAATCATACTGATATTAGTAGAGAATCACATACAGATCTTTTCTTCTGGGTTCAAACTTATCGAATGATGCTATGGTTGTCATGGTCACCATACAATATCAGTGTATGTACTGGTTTTTGGGACTACTAATGTCATTACATCTGTACTGACCTATAATGAGATCAGTACAATACCAGTAATAAATATCACTAGGCACAATTAAGATTTCGAGAAAATGTACTGGCAATACCATTAGTGGCAAGTATAACTTACTGATATCAATGTGGTTTATATTAATATCAGTAAATCTGCACTAATATCAGGACATTATTTATACTGATACGTACTAATCTTTCCACCAGGGTGGTGGACTAGAGGTAGAGGTGGTAAAGCTCGGATGTTCACTACCTGTCGTGTGTGAGTTGAAGCAGGGTTCAAGGTCAGGAAAAACTGTTTTGGCTCGAAAATCTGGGAAGTACGTACCTTATGAACATGCACTAAATTAAGTGGCATTGATATAATTTGAAATTGACCCGTTTATTTATAAAAAAATAAAATAAATTTGAAAGAAAAGTTATGCGACCTCTGGAAATGTGGCAGTTCCCTTTTTAAAGTGCATTTAAGTTTTTTTTATAAAAAAAAGGGGACATTTTCAAGTCATAAAAATGACAGACTCCAGTGGAGAAAAGAAAAGAATTTTATACAAAAATGTTTAATTGCTTTGCGTTCATTATGGGGATGAACATGACTGAACACTCCGAACATCCTTAACATTTTATGATTTTGTTATTTTGACATTGAGAAAGATAATCTTGTCGAAGCCTGGATTCTCATGTTGTATTTTTTGTTTGTTCTTGTGCTCCAGGGGTCGAAAAGAGGTTCGTCTTTCCGCAAATCCGGGATTTAATGGACGAGGTTATTTTGTTTATCCAACGCGATGACCTGCAGCTATTTGCGAATGTTCCACAAGAAAGCATCTATAGTGACCAAGTACACTTGACATTGGTTAAAAATGTGATGATGATGACCAGTCTCACTGAAGCCTTTGGTCACTCGGCTGATGAGCCTGGGGATGACCCTCAGCGGTTGACCCCGAAGACGGCGAGGCAGAGCATTCGAAGTAAATCCCTGGTAAGTATTGTTATACAGTATGGTGAAAGATATATCATCAAAAGTTTTTAAGTATTTCAATGTTTTGCACGTCTTTATTTGCTTACATTATTTCTTTCCTCCCCCTTCCCTTCCCCCAAGACCCACTTGTAATTTCATAAAATATTCCATCTATTCAATGCTAAAGTTTTTTTAATTGTATGCAATTTTGATAATGGCATAATCTGGCAAGGATGCTTTGAAATGTTAATTTTTTAATGTTTAAATTACAATTAAATTAAATTGTTTCTTTGCATTGCAACGCCGAAGTTTTTTAATGTTTAAATTACTATGAAATATTCTATGAAATCCATTGTGATTTTGTCTAAAGCACTGTCTACTCGTATGCCAGTTTTTTTTAAATACAAATTTGCCATATTTATGCCAAATACTTCTTTCGTCTACTTTACCTTCAATACGCCCTTTTTGATCTCGCCATGTTTACAAAGTAAAAAAAACAACAATTGCATCACTTGTCAGTTTTTGAATCTTCAAAATTTGCAAACCAAATTATCGTTTTCCCCCATCACTTTATTTTATCAATTATATCCAGTGTTCAAACTTGCAAACAAATATCATGAATTTCCTGGTTTATGAAGACCAATTCCAAATATTTATAATCAAAGTGATCGATTTCGTGTATTTGAAATGTCCTATTATTTTCCAATATATTGCCCAATTGTCGCAAATAAGAATTTACACAAGCGAAATAATCTCCCGTTTTACATTTGCCTAAATATTCAAATATAATTCTCATCATCGTCCTAATCATCATTTTTCTATTGTTTCACAAATTTTGTTTCTCAATGTTTGTGCTATCTTTCACTGATGCACGATCCTTACGACTATTGTTTTTTTTAAGGACCCATTGGATGACGTGCCTCCCCCACCCGAAAAAAAAGATGACTCCAGTCATCGAGTCATTCCAACGTTGCCACTGCTACCAAAATACGCGGTGTCATTTCGGTAGCGGCCCGTGGGAGGGGGGCTTTCGATGACCAGGAACCACGAGATTTCCGGCATGTCCGGAAAGCCGCCCGGTCACTCTAATACCACTGAGTGCGGGTTCCACCCGCATGATGAGGTTCGACCGGTGAGAGGCCAAGTCTGTCGGGTCCCGATCGCCCCTTAGTCGTACCCGCCAACCTAATGGCGTGCCGCGATAGGCTGACCGGTAATCCGTTCCTCCGTTGACGGGGTTCGGAGCCGGTGGTTACACTCCGACGTTGGAATGGCCGGGGTTGATGGCGTGTCGAAGACGTCGAGCTGCGCCACGCTCATCCTTACACGGTAAGTCCAGTGTGACTACATTGATGTCCGGTTCGCGCGCCCTATTGTGCAACTCAATTCCGGAAAAAATTAACGCTAAAAGCTCTTAGTACTTGCTTTTGCCAACAGCTGCTCTCTGTATTCAGTCCAACCTTAAAATAACTCTTGGACTGAATTTTAACTTACTCGAAAACTGGAAACTGTAGTTTTTAGATCTTAAAAATGTCAAGCAATTTAATCAACATCTTTAAAATTGCCCAACTAACAAGAAGAACACAGGAATCCTAGAAGTTTTCTCAATTGGAGCTCATTTACGGGCTGCACGATGCTCTGCAAATTGGAGCTCCTGTTTGCGCTTCTCAAGTTCCTGTTCCAGTATAGCCAAAGCTTCGTCTCTTTAATTCGGCTTCCAGTTCTCTTTGGCGTCTGGCACTTGTATTGCTTCTTGCCAAACTTCTACTTCTTCTGGATCCCATCGACTTGCTTTTGGCAGACTTGGACTTTGAAATTATGCTCACTTCGGTCTGATAAATTGCCTGGTCTTCCATATTTAATGCACTTACTGCAGCCTCATCAACTGCTTGGTTTTCCATATTTACTGCTTGGGATGTGGAAGACTTTGTATGCCTTGAACAGTGCTCTGTTAGATGTCCAACCTGACACACAATGCATCAGTTCTCTTTTTATTGTTTTTGTTGGAGTCTTTGCTCAAATTCTGGCATAATTCACCGTTGTTCTTGTTCTTTAAACTTCCATTCCAATTCTCAGAAGGTATCTACAAAATGCTGGCTGATCCGGCTCGACGGACCAAATGCTTCTGCCGACAGCTACACTTTGTATTCAGTCCAACTTTTAAATAACTTGGACTGAATTTTAATTTACTTGGAAACTGTAAATTTCAGATCTTAAAAATGGCAAACAATTTAATCCACATCTTTACAATTGCAAAATTTAACAAGAAGAACACAGGAATTCTAGAATTCAAAATAAGAATTCAGGCATGTGACCCCCGTACTAGTAGGACACCACATTCGGTTGAAAGTTGAACACGGGATTATTTGTCCACTATAAAGTCATCCT
>JAQIXS010006555.1:0-10527 GCA_034700785.1 Rossiulus vilnensis | reverse complement strand
GCTATCATCCCCCTTTTCAGACGGTCCTGGTATGCGTCGGTTCCGAAGGGCTAGTGTTTTTTGTAGATTACTATCTGCGTGATACGTAATTAATGACAGTTATTTTAAGCTAAATACATATATTGTATCTAGAAATCCTAACAAAAATCGCTTAATTTGGAATGATAGTTCGGTTGCAGAATGTGATGGTTTTATATCAACGTTTTTATACGATTTTATTAATCAACATTTGAAGTTTTACCAGAATATTTTTTAGTTTTTCAAGCATGCTTGTTATTCGGCCTGCTTCTTTTATTGACGATTTTCAAATGTGATCAATAATATTTTTTTTTAAAAAAATAATAAAACTATTGTACCAAACTACCAATCTGCCATTTCCTTGTTTAAGTAGAGACATTTCTTTGTTCAAATGTGATAGTTAATTTTGCCCAAATTGAGAACAACTTATGTACCAAACTAACATGCATGTATCCAATAATGTTTTTAACAATACGGACAAAACATGACGGAAAAAATCCCTCAATTGTAATGGCAAAATGTTATGCGGACGATTTTATTAATCAAGACCATGTGGTTTTACTAGAATTTCTTAAAGTATGTCAAGCGCGCTGATTTTCAGAGACATGTTTCTTAAATGTGATTAGTCATATTGCTAAAAATATTAAATCCCTGTGCTACCAATCGTGTCACCTGAAAACAAAAGTTTGGCGAAAATGTGTTCCCATTTGAATCTCGCGGGCTTCTGATTACGTCATTCGCGCAAGCGCGGTGAATTTTCTCGCATCATTGATGAGGATCAACCGGCTGGAATTTGATCGCATGATTGTTCAAGGGCACGTGACACGTTTAATATTGCAAATTTCAATTAATGATACGCCAGGCACATAACTTTATAACGACGTTTATAACACATCGCTCTGTTTACAGATTCGATTGATCTACTGTAGCTACATTATAAGCCTTGGTAACTATAGTTTATATTTCTAGCTAACTTCCTGCTTGCATTTTTTGGTTTCGTTATTTTGATTTGTTGATAATTCGTTGAAGTGTTGATAGAGTGATCTTATATAATTGCATGCCTACATGTAAATTTGGAATTTTGAGGCTGTAATTAAACCAGCCGAGCCATCCTTTTATTTTAGAGGTTGTTCAGTAATTGTGCATAATTTTTCTCTCAGCCTAAAATCGACCTCGAAATTCAACTTTATCAGTTTTATTTGCTTTTAAATATTTAGTTTTGGGCTATGGCTGCAAAGCAGAAAACTTCTGAAGATTATGCCTTTGAAGCCTTGGCAGCCAAACTGGATACTATAATTGTTTATGATCGACAGGAAGAATTAGACAAGTGGCTCGACAGATACAAACCATCTGAAACATCGAGGTACACTCATTTCTTTGTTCTATGCCTCCTATTTATCAATGTAGAATTGGTGTTCCACTAGCCCAAGTAACACGGCTCGTTGGGCCAACGTTGGATAATCAATGGCATTGTTGGCAAGAGGTTGGCAGGGGCATCTGTAATAATAAGCATTTTACTTAGTACTTAGTTAAAAGTTGGCCAGCCAATAATCATATTCTTATGGAAATCAATCATTTCTGTAAAATTGTATTTACTATTAGTTTAGATAACATGCCTTAATGTAGCCTATCCCATAATTTGGACAGTATTTGAAATTCACTTATTTAGGCTGCTTATCACTTGTAACCTCAGAATATTTTCCAGGTTGGACAACATTGGATGGATTTCGATGGAGTGTGAAGGTGGCATTGACGAAAGCCAAATGGACTACGAAAACCTGCACAAAGAGTGGCAAGAATTGAAGGAGTCCGGGAACCCTGTTGACTTCTTCAGCATCAAAGAGCTGGCCAGGAAAAACGGGATTTTGTGTGGAAGTTGGATGTTCGCGGTGGTAACGGGAGAGAAGGTGGACTTGCTGTGGAAAAAAGTTGCAAAACAGTTTGCACACGATGCTTTTTCGGGCTTGACCTCCATGGTGCGGGTCACCCCGATGAACCCAGAAGATAGAGAACGCGAACACGTGATCACGGTGAAACACGGGGATTTTACTAACGAAGAAGAAGTGCACAAGCTGAACGATGCGCTGCGGTCTGCCGGGGTCAGGAGAAATATGTGGTACAAGCCAGACGTTTACTCTTCTTTGGGGATATACAGGAATAACCAATTTAAAATCGTACCCTCAATCTACACGAGTCGCTACGACGTTCTGAAAAGGGTGTCTACTTTAGAGCGTCATTTCTTGCCAATTAACAGTGAGGAGAAAGTGAAAAGAACGTAATGGATGGTGCCAATTTCTGTAGATTGGTACGTGTGTGACAGTGATACTGGATTGACAGCTTATAGCATTTATTTTAGTGGCAGTCTTTTAGATGGCATGATCCTTTCAGACTTGCTTAGACACGGGGTGTGGTAGACTATCTCAAATTTGCAAGCACAACTGTGATATTTGTTTGTTCTTAAACCTTGTTTTGGAGTTAGCATTTTTAGATTTGCAACAATATGGAGAAAACTGACCAACATTGCTTAAATGGATTGGAGTTGTAAAATGTGATAGCTAAAATGTGATGACGTTATTAACAAAATTACAACTTTCACCACAATTTCTGAAAGTTTGTAAAGTAAGATTGTGATTTGCTCGGTTTTTGTAGGTGAATTTTTTCCAACTTGGTTAGTTGTGCTTATCAAAATGTTAAAAAGTACACAAGCAAGTTTTTGGAAATGATAAATTGTATCTGAATGCTTTATTTTAGTTTTGTTCAGTTTTATTTTGAAGTCCTGTGAACATTCCAAAATGATTTTTGCATCTTGCCAAAACAGTACAGCTGTTCTATCCTGATCAGGAATGACAAGGTAACGTTACTCTTTATAACGATTTTAATGTGGCATACGAAACATTTTCACTATCGATGCTTGTTAACCTGCTTTTAATTCAATTATACCAACTTTTAAAATTTTGAGAATCTGATATATGCAGTACCAATAAGTTGTTAGAAAATGATTTTTATTGAGCAAAATATTTACAAAACATTTTTGCTGAAGGCCGTTTAGTTGATGATGACAAATTAGAAAAATAGTTCTATTTCTGTTGCTGCTGTGGGGGGCTTTCCACATGGGTCTTTATATCATTGTTTTTCACCCAATAAATTGTTCCACATTGTCACGCAATTTCCAAGCTTCTCGTCGTTAGTTAAACCCCATTATGACTGGCATTTCATTAATCTTTGATTACTGAGGCCACCTCCACCAGGCCGTTTTCGTCTGCTTGAGGCAGCAGCGCACACATTATGGGCGATTCGACCTAAGAGGAAAAATTATTCAGTTTGGTCATTCTACTAAATACGAATCTGAAAATTTAGGTTTTTCCGGTGATGCTGACCAGAAGAATGTATTCGCAAGTGGAGGGCTCCAGAAGGACCATTGTCACTGCATTGGGATGATGGGAAGACTCCTTGCACCTAACGAAGACCCAGAAAAGTATGGTAAGTTGTTAAGTTTATTCTCTAAATGTCAGTTAAGTTTGCACGTCTGAAGTTGGATACGTTTGCATCAAACTTACTTGAGCCTAACTTCCACGTGTCGATAAGTAGCGTTATCGCCACACTGGTCTCCGTTTGTGTAGAAATGTGACACTTGGCTGAAATAAAAAGCTTTATCAGCATATGCTCTGATTACTCATAAAAAAATGTACCAAAAAAGCAGGAAGCTTCTGTAAATGATGCTACTGGTGGTTTTTAAGTCGTATTCTTCCCCCCCCCCCAAAAAAAATTGTTAGTGCTGACTGTTAGTATACATGAACCCCATTAAGGCAGTTGAAAATATTACTATCTGTCGAGCGAGAGCTTCGGCTTCTTGTGTGGATTTTTCTTCATCCACTCCAGGTGGTCATCCTTGTTCCAGGTCCCCAGGACAATGATGCTCTTCATTCCACCAGGTTCCTAAACGAGACATTATTTTCTTAACATAAATGCATTATGCAACTTCACCAGTGTTTTTGCAGTAGTCCACCTGATGGTACTGTTCCACTTTCCGGCCGTAGCAAAATTCGTACTTCCACCATCCAGATCCCTATATTGCATAAATCAGATCAATTATACCCTCGGAGCACGTGCTCAAGAGAAATTCGCGCAGGTGTTTGTACGAACCCCATGCAGACAGTGTTCCCCGCTCAGGAAGTCCTTGACGAGCTTGGAATCGTATGGCATGGCGGTTTTGGCAGGTGGCACAGTCTCTGTTTCTATGCTCAGGGGAGTAGCTACTGGCTCTTCGGTTGTAGCGAATTGCTTTTTAAACAACTCCTGTAATAATATGGTCTATCATTTCAGTTAGTCTTAATGTCAAAATAAGAAAGAAAAAAACCAATATGCCATTCTAAGTTATGACCAATTGCGGTATTTCACTTATCAATCCTTAAATTTAGGACAGTAATCCAAGCCAACAAGTAATGCTGCACATATTACGAGTAAAAATTTTGGAGCTATACACTACACACTAATAAGCAAAGAAACTGGCCCCTCATGTAAGTATTTAAAAAATGCATTTTGTTCAGCAAGAATATATCTAACTTAAAATCGGAATAGCTGGTTTTGTAAACAATTCTTTTCTCTTTGAAATAAATGCTCCTAATTGACTAAATTTTCTCTGGTGAAAAGCTTTTAAAGAATAGTAAAATACTGGCACTTATACTCCTGTTGAAAGTTGCATAGTTTTGCATAATTTGTTTGAAGTGCAATACATTTTCCAAAACTATGGCCTTGCAGTTTCAGGCTAGTCACCAATGTAATTCAAGAAGAATTTGAGTTGGCTACTTATTAGCTAACTTAGATAGCTACCATTTGAACAGAATACATTTTTGTTTATATTTTTAGCTATTCAAGAAAATGTTTCCCTTTCTCTATGGAAAGAATAATGTACAACCCAAGCTACTTTAAGCAAGCTTCCAACACACTGATAGCTTTACTAACTCTTCAATATTTTTTATGTTACAAAAATAATTTCTGAGCAAAAACTTTGATATAGCAGACACTTGTACAGTAGGTTTATAAATCTGGAAACTTTCTTTGGTGGCACTTGCTACGCTTTGAAATTTACAAAGAATGAATAAAAAACAATGCAATTTAATTTGCCTCATACTAGCATTTTTGAGAGCTGAATTAAGAATGTTTCAGGAGATTGCATGCAAGAATGATACATCAGTTCGACTAGATGAGAATTTTGTGCACGGGTAAGCTTAAATTACCAAAATCTGCAACAATAGACAGTGAACAAAAAAAAAAACCTAGCGTGTGCCATGATAATCATCCAGACTAGTTTTATAATTGTCTTGTCCCTAACACCATTTAAATGACTTTGACATTATGCTGGTATCACGTCGAGTGAAATTAGTGATTATTCGCTTTTGTTCATCAGTCGTTGACGCAGTTTAGATCTACTTTGTTAATTTGCTTTGCGAGAGAAGAGATAAGAGCCTCTTGAACCTGCCTACCCATTTATCATCTTCTGGATTAAGTTCATTGCTTTCTTGCTCCAGCTTCTCCAGGACAATGGGGCGAAGCGGCGTTTCGTCCAACGCGTGGCACCGGATTTCGTTCGTCACTGGAGTCTTCATGCTTTGCAACGAGCAAAAATATCATATGTTATGAACCGTTCCATTAAACAACTGAAACGCCAAGAAATCTGGCAACGGACCTGTAGTCTGGATGCTTGCACAGCAGGTATGTGACCACCAGGACCTCATACTCGCAGGTGGAAGTCTCTTCCAAGGAGTAAATCTGGTGCCTCATCTCCGGGTAGCAAATGTACTTGATGCGCGTAACCCTGGGTTGGCCGTTGAGGTCGCACATGGTGCCATCGGTCATGTTGATGGTTACGTATGGGTAGTAAGTCCCCTCCATTTTTATTTTTTGGACCTGCTGGTCGAGCAATAAATAGGTGAAATATTTCTGCAAGCTTACAATTTCAACCAAAACTTCATCCAAAATAATAAAACTAGCAAAACTAATTGCTCAAGTATTTTTGAGTAAATTATGACCAAAGGAATAAAATAGCTAAACAAATTGCTTTAGAATTTTTGTTTAAGTAGCACTCAAAACGAAAGGTAAAATCTCTTGCTTAGTTTTATTCACACGATAAATTTTCCACTTTTTTTCTTACGCACATTGCTCGAAGTGGCTGTTTGAGAGAATTGTTCGGCTGAAAAAGACGAATTAGGAGATTTAAATTAGCAAATATCACAAAGAAAATAGTAGTTTAATTTGCTGATGCAGTACCATCTTTCTCGTACTGCTTGACGTCGTAGCGTCCGAGGTAGTATTCTTGTATCGAAACTGCCTAGGATCAGAAAGAAACCTTTGAAGCATTTGGTGATTGACCATCTGATCAGAAAATACCCGCCACGCTAATAAGTGCTCACTTTTCCAGCCTCCTTCTCTTCGTGGAATTGCTTAAGATGAGTCCCGTGGCACAGTTCATAGCTCCAGTACAGGTCCAGCTAGAGAAACTTGACTTTGAATTCTGCATCACCAGCACTTAAAACCGCCTTAAACCTAGTACGTTACCTTGTATATACAACTGTCTTTGGCCATGAGCGGGCGCAGGAGTTCTAAGGCACTCGGGCCATTATACGCTTCATCACCATCCTGATAATCAAATGACAACAAGGTAACTTTTCAAACTACCATTTGACTTTCTGTTCAGGTTTAAATAACGAATATACTCATGCTGCGCATGCAATACGTAAATAATGTATCCAGTTTAAGTTAGCATATGGGGCCACCCATAATGGAAGTCCGGGCACGTCAGCAGTAAAACAAATTCATATCCATTTTTCGGATTTTAGTCCCTTTTACCAAGTTTTCGGTGATTTCTTTCTGTATTACATTTTGAAATTCCAGCAGACTATGACGTTCTATTTCCTTGAACCCACCTCGATATCACCATCCATCTCCCCCATATGGTTTTTGCAAACTTTCTCCTTCCCCCGACTTGCTTTATAGATGACCCCTGTGCTGTTTTTCTCACGAAGTAGCACGATGAATCATGTTAGAATACTGATGAGTATGATAATCAGGCTAAGCTTAAGCTCACGCTCACTACTCTTCAGCATTGTTTATTTCCTTTATTACCTCTGTGGAAGACGTCGTATCAGGGATGATGCATTTGTACTGCTCGTTTTCGACCGTTGTCATGACAACGCTGTTCTCCTCTTCTTTCTAGGAGCGTTAGCACGGATTTTAAAAGTGGTTCTGGAACTGGGGTATGTGTTCTGAACTTCTGGGTATTGGCAACGGCTCAGACCTGGCATCTGAGGTAACCTTTGTTGGCACTTAACCCCACCACAGGTGGCACCAGCAATTCCAAGCCACACATTTTTGGCACATTCCAGGTTTTCAAAAGGAGAAACTCACTTACAGAAGACAGCAAATCGGTGCTGGGTCCGGGCCAGTTGATCTTGAAGAGCAAGTTCTCCTCCAGCGGGTTGAACTCGGCTGCCGCCAACGAGCACAGGGCCACGCACAGAAACTCCGCCAGCAGCATGGTGAAGCGGCGTTTGCTCTTGTCCTGAAAAATTTCGAAAATGAAATTACAATCGGCGATGTTTTTCCATGGCTGGAAAGCACACGACAGCTGACTTTTCGTCCACTTGTCTTCTGCCACGCTTTGCGCTCCCATGTAGCGCTTCCCTGAACGACGCTCCCAGGGAGCGGATTTCCGCTCGCCGCCAGGGGACGCCGGGAGCGATGGCAAGGGACATCGGAGATTCTTTTGCGTTCGTCCATATGAGCTTCCGTAACCGGGCGATTTGAAAGTGTTCGGGTGATGCCGGAGGAACATAAGGAATGGAGGAGGAAGAGTTCCCATCGCTATTTCATCGACTTCGTTTTGACGGAAAATTGCCAGGAAGAAAATGTAACCTCGTGTTAGGAAAAACGTGAATTTCATCTGAAATTATCCACTGAGCGTATTAGTATCAGGATGAGCCAAAATAATGCCAAAAATATTACAGGCACATTTTCGGCTTCAAATACTCATTATAATTGCCTAATTTATTTTAATTGGTCGTCCACTAGGGTTTCAGCTTTGGTTGATAATGTAAAAATGTCATAATGCTCCGTTTATTTTTACAAAAATTTAGGAATTTGAAAAATTCCCAAAATAACGGGGCCGCCCTGCATGGCAAGCCTCCTTGGAATTTTTCGGCGGATTTTTCGAATTTCTTAAGTTTTTTTCTTTATAAATAAATGGGGCGTTTTGAAATTAGAAACCAAAGCTGAGACCCTAGTGGACGAGCAATTCTGCAAAGGGAAAAATAAATTGAGCTATTGTAATAAGTATTTGAAGCAAAACGTGTGGGTGATATTTTTGCATGGCGATAGTAAAGTTACGTAAGTATACGTGCGTGACCTTGGACGGAGTTTCCACAGGATTTGGGGAAGTCAAGGGGATTTTTGTAACTGGCTGGGAAAGCCAGGGGAATTTTGAATTTTTTAACAAGTCAGGGGATTTCCTTGAAGTCCTTCAATAAAATGTTTCTAGGACGGAGCTAATTTCGCGCAGAAGTATATTCGGAAGTTCATGGTTTGTGACTTTTTTAAATTTTTGGTCAGTTATAAGTGTTTCTAACAAGATTTTGAATAGAAATACGATGTATGCCAGGATTAATGATTTGTAATCTCGTTTTAGAACTTTGTTTTACCTGCAGCATTCCCTTACATGCACTTTATATTCCTCAGCAATATTACTTTGAAAAATGTTGGCCAAAATCCACCATTTGTGATGACAGGATAGACAGGTTATTTTTATTTATTATTGGTCTATGAGGAAACCTCAAAGGTCAGGGAAAGTCAGAGGATTTTATATAGCTAAAGCTGTGGGAACCCTACTTGAATTACATTTTTTCAAACCATGTTTCATTTTGCTTTGCTCACGTGATATTGTTACATTTCCTCAATAAAGGAATTAGTGAGACTTTTGTGACTTTTAGGTTTTTCTGGTGAGTCAAACACGCAAATGTTTGAGCGTGGCATGTTATTACACGCAGATCTGAACCCAGGACTTCGAGTGGCCAAGGGCAAAACTGCCGAACAATCAATCTACCGTATGATTAAGACTTTTACAGTGATACAAATTTTGGAATTTTTATATTAGCTCATATATTTTAAAACTTTCCCATTATTTATAAAAAAAATTAGTATAAGAAATAAATTTGGATCACGTATGCGCTTGATTTTATTTGGATCTTTTCCATGTGTACTTTTAGTAATGTAGATTAACAAAACATGAACGTAATTGTAAAATATTAATAAGTCGAACGACCAATGCTACAAGGGAGAAATGCATTTAGTAAATAGCCTATAATATTGAATTCAACCGAAATCATCATTAACATCTTGTACAGTATCTGTATGTGGATGTCATTTGAGTAGATCCTAAAGCAGGATTCGTATTGATCACTGCAGAGAGTCCATGAATCCTGGATGCATTTTTCTTATACCCTTCGTGAACTAGACTTTCGAAAAACACGACCTCGAGTGTTTTTCGCTCGTGACAACAGTTGAAATCCCGTAAAAAAACCCGAAAATTTCCATTAGCAAAAAATATCCGAAGGTTACGCAAGCATCGTAATTGCTTCTCAAGGTAGAATGTTTGCATACAGTTAAAAGAGCGGACCAATGATCCGCAATTTGAATAATAAATATGTTATTTTTATTTTATATGCATTATTATTTGACTAATAAATATACTATCAAAACAGTTATGCCTGCATCCCTGCAGGAGCTCAATCGCCTCAGGATGATGATATGGGGGGCACCAAATGCATTTTTCTGATTTCTTATGGTCACTGTAGACGAAAAATTTCAAAAATTGGGTTACAAATACTGGATTTGAATTAGCAAATAATTTAATACCAACAAAATTGAGAAATTTCCTAATTAATTTGGCAAATTTGGGTTTCAAATCCGTGATTGCAGCCTCAACATTTTATAAATATTTGCCATCATTAAAAAAAACGCCGTAGGCGAAAATATCGAAAGACTGGATTAGAAATTATAGTAAAATAAGGCCATTTAAGCAATACAATTTCGTCAATCAAGTATGAAATAATGTACTGCTTTTGGCCGTCTGGGAAGGGATGCGTGCCCCGGTGCCCCACTGCTTGTCTTTAAAATGTTTACAAACATTTGATGACCATGTACACGTAGCCTATTTGTAATATCAACGATATTTCATTCATTTTCGCTGACAGGACTTTGTATAAGTGTTGATGATGCAAGCAACCCACTTACACGTATGTCCCATTCCAAACGATGGAATAAATCAACCTGTTATTATTGAATAATAAATGAAAAAAAATGATAGTTGATGGATTACACCACCCCCTGCCACAGGCAAATCTTTGTCGGCAGTGGGTACTGAGTTGAGTTCATTTCAATTGACTTTGTATAAGTGTTGATGATGCAAGCAACCCACTTACACGTATGTCCCATTCCAAACGATGGAATAAATCAACC